>SNVD02006661.1:0-26406 GCA_013180625.2 Boswellia sacra | reverse complement strand
TGACTGGCAAAGTATCCTTCTCACCCAATAATACATACTTCAAATGTTCTGGAAGAGGCTTAAGCTCCAAGGTAGGGGCTTTCATCACAGAAGGAAGAGTTTTCTCATTAGATAAAGGCAATTCAATGTACGAAACATCATACCTGTTTGTGGTGATAGTTATAGTCTCATCCAAGCTTGACACAACTTCCTCCACTTCTTTAGACACATGTATCAACTTTCCTGGTTCTTTGAAACTTTCTGTCCTTATGTGTTCACTAATGGCTACTTTCCAATTCGATCTTGCAAGTTAACTCAAAAAATGTTGTGCCAAAGGAATCAATGACATCAACTACAAAAACAGAATGCAAGTCAGTAGGGTATCTCATTGCCTCAAAAATATTGAAGCGAATCACCTCGCCATCAAATTCCATGGTGAGAGTGCCACATGAACATCAATCTTGGTTCGGGCAGTTTTTCAAGAATGGCCTCCCTAAAAGAATTGGTGTTGATTGGTGAGATGTCTCATCCTCCCATTTCCAGGAACATAAAAGTCTGCTGCGAACAAACCAAGTGATTCACCTGACATAAGCACATCTTCCCACCAACTCCTTGGGATATGCATTAGAACGACCAGCAAGTTGAATTACAATACCAGTTCGTAATGGGTCCAAGATTCAAGGAAGCATAAATAGAATAGGGCATGACAATTAATTGATGGCTCTAAATCTAAACAGAGCTATTCAAAATTGGGTATTGCCAAGGTGCATGGAAATAGTGAAGTACCTGATCTTTGCATTTCGGAGGAATTTTTCTTTGCAATAAAGCTGAAACATTTTCCCCCACACTTACCTTCTCATTTCCTTTCAACTTCCTCTTGTTGGTGCATAACTCTTTGAGAAATTTTGCATAACGAGGCACTTGCTTGATAGCATCCAAAAGTGGTATGTTTACCTCGATCTTGCGAAAAGTTTCCAGGATTTCTTGTTCTTGTTCCTCCTTCCATGATTTTGCAAATCTGCTGGGAAAAGGTGGAGGGGTAACATATGAATGAATGGAAGTTTTAGGATTTACCTTAGAAGTGGATGTTTTGTTCATGGTAGAAGTGGTATCATCCCCTTCATCAATTTATGATTTCTTTGGTGGAATCTCTAATTGCTTTCCAATTCGCAAAGTTACAGCACTAGCATTCTCTCTTGGATTGATCACTGGCTGAGATGGTAATTTTCCTGAGCTTTGACCCTCAAATTTGCTCATGTTAGTGGCCAATTGTCCTATTTGACTTTCCAGGTTTTGGATACTTGCCCTACTTTCCTGCTGAAATTGCATTGTGTTAGTGGCAAGTGCTTTAACGATATCCTCGAGAGACGTACCTGAATTTTATGGAGCTGGTTGCGGTGCTGGTTGTGGTGTTGGTGGTGGTTGTGCTTGAAATGGTTGCTACACCCTTGGTTGATTGAAACTTGGTGGTCGATTTGGTATGGCATTTAGGACAATTGGTTGACGATTCGCATATCTTAAATTAGGGTGATCTCTCCATCCAGCATTGTAAGTATTGGGGAAAGGGTCATACCTTTGCCTTGGTTGTCCTGGAAATCCACCCATGGAATTGGCTTGTTCTGTATCTTCTTCTTGCAAAGTTGGACACATGTCGGTTGGATGGTCCATGGCAGAACATACTCCACATGCATAAGATTGCTGCATATGTCCTACAGCCATTTTTTTTACAAGAGAGGTAAGTTCACAAAGTTGCTGTTCAATGTTTGAAGTACTTACCCCATTTACTCTTTTTATTAGTTGTGGCTCAAATTGACTGCTGAATTGTTGGGAGTTCGCTGCCATATCACTAATCAAACATCTTGCCATGTTCGGTGTTTTATTAACTAGTGCTCTACCACTAGCAGCATCAATGATACTCCTTTCCATAGGTAGGAGACCCTCATAGAAATATTGAATTAGGAGTCCATCACTAATTTGGTGGTTTGGACAGCTAGCACATAACCTTTTAAATCTCTCCCAAAATTCATGAAGTGATTCTCCATTGTGTTGTCGAATGCCACTAATATCTTTTCTAATATTTGTAACTTTTGAGGTTGGAAAGTATTTCTCCAAAAAGAGTTTACTCATCTCATTGCCAAAGTGGTAATGGTTACCTCGGTGGTAGGTAGTGTATAGCCAATCTTTTGCCGAATCTTGCTAATGAGAATGGGAAAGCTCTCAATTTAATGTGCTCTTCAGAAACGCCGGTTGGCTTCATACTTGAGCATACCACATGAAATTCTTTGAGGTGTTTGTTCTGATCCTCTCCTGCAAAAACATGAAATGTAGGCAAGAGATGAATCAGTCCAGATTTAAGTTCAAAATCTATCTCAAAATTGGTGCTTATGCATAGCGGTTGTTGATCATAATTGGAGCCGCTACTTTTTCTCCTTCTAATGATGTCTGATCGTGTTCCATCGCCATGCTTCACGATTTTCAGATTGATGAACTGCAAGAAGAGGAGGGAAGTATGTCGTGCAAGGTAAATCTGGAGGTGGACGTTGAAAATGGACCGATTTAGCCTTAAATTCGAGGATTTGGAGAAACTCCTTAATTCTCTTAAGTCGTTGATCCGCTTCTCCCTCGGACATAAAAGCCTAAACACAAACAATCAGGAAATAACAATCAAGAATCAGTAGTAAAATCAGAATAACAAATTGATTAGAAAATCAATCCCCGGCAACGGCGCCAAAAACTTGATGCGTTCGAAACTAGCAAGTATAGTAGTCGCACAAGTAATAAAGTGATGAGTGAGATATCGTTCCCACGAGGATTGATTCTAATTAAATTTGTTATTTTTCAGCAACAATAAACTAAATATGGGGGGTTTTGTTGAATGATTAATTAAACTGAATACGAAGGCAAATAAAGAATAACACAACACAATATTAAATGAATTGAAAATTCAATGAGAGACACTTTGTTAAGGGTTCTATCTCTGCCACAAGATATGAATTTGTGAATTAACATAAAATTGTAATCCAATTACAGCATTGAAGTTATCAACCGTAGATAACAACAAGCTCTGTTATCCCAATCTTTCCTTACTTTGTTGTTAAATAAAACAGGCTCTTTATTTAATATCTATCCATTAAACAACCTAGAACAAGCTCTCTAAATTTAATTCAATGGATGCATTACGATAAGAAAGATAGGTTGATCTAAGCAATAAACACACAAGCTCGGATTATTTAACTTAGGTTGTATTTTCCAATTGCAATCTCTGATCACAATTTTGCTACTAATGATTAGAAATTCAAGACAATTACGGATCAAGATTCTAATCTAGCAATAGACAATATCCAGATTATATTCAGTTGGCCACCCAAATACAATCAGCAAGTAATCATAAGCATTAAACATGGGAAAATACATGCAACTTCAATTAGAGAATTGGATAATAACTTCTTGCACAATCAACTCACAAAATCCATATCAAGGGCTTTGAAATCACCCTCAACCAATTCAGATTTAGTTACACATATTCAATCAGAATAACAAATACAATACAGAGAAATTCCAGAATTGAAAAGGAAAGAAAGAACTTAGCAAATTCTTTGAAAATCTTCTTTATAGATGAATCTTCTTGGAATTGTAGTTCCTCCTCTTTCAAAATCTTCTTTCTCCTTCAAGAACTCCAAGGGATGAGAGAAATCCAGAAATGCAGCCTCCTCCCACGTTTTCCCTCTTCAAGTTATGAAAATAAAACCCTAAAATGTGTTTAAATACTCTGCTACAGTAACCTGCTACAGTGTCCCGTATTATACATGCTACAGTGATTTGTGGAATTACATTTCTATACTTCTCACACTGTTTTGATTACAACTTTTGGTACACTGAATGGATTTATAAACCGTAAATTTCTCCAGAAAATAGACTTCGAGAGCTTTCCAACGGTATATAATATGTCATCGGGTTCATTGTATATCAATACAATTAAATCCGAGAAGATGGTTGACTAGCAGAGGTGAAAATGAAGGGTTTTACTCCATTTTTGTGCAAGTTGCTCCAAAACTCCTACAAACATCAAAACCACACAAAAACATAAAAATACCAAGGAATATAGCAAAGAAACATGGACGAATTGATGTGAAAATGATATATAAATAGACACTTATCAATTCCTAAGCATGATTTTGAAAAAGTAAGGATTGTGGGCTTACCTCGACATGCTTATCCATCTTGCAAAATAAATTGCATTATAACAATTCATAATAACCTTAAACATGCTCCTAGGCATAAAATAAAACCCTAAACGTGTTTTTTCTAAGCAACAAAAGGAAAAGAGAGAATAGGAGGGAGGAGAAAATTTTGCTTTCAAGACGTACCCTTTCTGGGTTTAGAGCAATAGAGCGTCTTAAAAAATATTTATACTGGAAAAGACTTCTAGAATTCTTGAGTGTGTCTTCAAGACGGAGAAGAGATGATTGTATTCAATAACCGGTGTGTCTTACAAAGTGAGAGGAGGGGGGTTTATATGGAGAGGGGTGTACATGAAAAAGGAAGTTTTTCAAGGTAACTTCTAAAAATAACCCAACAACGGTCGGGTGGTCATCTGATGGACACTCGGCCATTAGACCAATAGCTAGGTGGCTGTCAGACATTTCTCATAGCCGCTTTCCATTTTTGTCATCCTTCAATGCAGTCCTTTCAAACCTTCATCCGTTCAATCATGTGTAACTTTTCAAATTCAACTTCGATTCACGATCCTTAAATTTCTATAAAAACTAGACATCTATAGTTTCACAATGGTATATGATTCATCATCAGATTCCTCTTGGATTGGTTTATGTGATTTTTCAAAGTCATATGTTAGTTTTTAAGGCCCTTCACCAACTTCTGCTTACCCTTCTGTTCTTGACTCTCAAGGGCATTTTAGTCATTTCTTTTGCTCAACATTCATCTTCATTTTATCATCGAGCCTCAAAACTTTAGTGTCTGCAGTCCACAAGGGCCTATTGAAATTAAGAAGCAGTAGTCTTTTAAGGTGTCTACTGATGAGAATATGGCATTGAGAGTGGATTTGTACAATCAATGATCTTGAAATTCTATGGGTACTATGATCACTAGTGTATGCTTATGGAGAAACTCATGCAATCTAAACAATATTACAATGTGGTGGAAGATGGGATTCTTGTAGTAGCAGAAATAGTTCAACTCATTGAAGCACAGAAAAACGTAATTGATGATGCAAGGGTGAAGGATATGAAGGTGAAGAATCATCTATTCCAGGCCATAGATCGATCGATCCTAGAAACCATCTTGAATAAGGATATAGCCAAAAGCATTTGGGATTCCTTTAAATAGAAGTATTAGGGGATAACACGAGTGCAACAAGTGTAACAAAAAGCGATCTAAAAAGAGTTTGAGATGATGAACATGAAGGTGGGAGAGTCTGTAACCGAGTAATTTGCTCATACTGCTATTATGGTTAACAAGTTGCGAGCCAATAAGGAAAGATTGACGATGTAGTAGTTATCAAGAAGATTTGAAATCCATGACACTCAAGTTCGATTATGTGGTGTGTTCTATTGAGGCGTCAACTGATTTGGATGCTTTTCCAATTGATGAGTTACACAATAGCCTTCCAGTAATGAGCAACATATGAAAGGTCAAGTTATGGAAGAGCAAGCATTGAAGGTTAATTTTGGAGAGTCTTCAGGAGAAAGAGGACAAGGACATGGCAAAATTCGAGGATGAGGAAGAGGAGGAACCAGGCATAGCTTTGAAAAAATCCATTATTGAATGCTATAATTGCCATAAGCTTGGACACTTTCAATATGAGTGTCCGAACAAGAAGAGCAAAGCAAAAGCAAATTATATCAAAGGTAGTGAAGAAATCTTATTGATGGCATACGTGAATGATAACGAAGCCAACAAAGAAGAGCTATGGTTTCTCAACTTTGGATGTCGCAAGAGGGAACCTTTCTCAAATTTTAACAGAAATTTCGAGGAGAAGGTGAAACTTAGAGATAATTCAAGCATGGTTGTGATAGGTAAAGGTAATAAGTGAATGTTGGTGAATGGTTTTGTATAGATTATTACTGGTATATTTTTTTATTCCAAGATTAAAGAATAACTTGGTAGCATTAGTTGGCTAGTAGAGAAAGGACTTGCAATCCTCATACAATGAGGAACATGCAAAATTTATCATCTTGAGATAGGGCTAATTATAAAGATTATAATGTCCTTGAATCAAAAATTGAAGCTGTCTACTCAAATATGACTAAAGGAAGAAGCTTGTTTCAATTCTTTCATGGAAGATCCAACTCGACTTTGGCACTGTAGATATCATCATCTAAGCTTCAGTGGTTAGAAGATTCTTCAACAAAAGGGAATGGTAAGAGGATTGCCTTATCTTGAAACCTTGTAGAAGGTATGTGAAAATTGTTTGGTGGGGAAGTGGAGGGGCCAAAATAAACCCTCAATCTAGCGCAAGGAAAAGAGAGACAAAAGCTAATAAGCCCAAAATATAACAAGGCCTATGAGATGGGATAAGGTGAGGTGGATAATGGATAACATTTTGGATTAGATTTTAAAGGAATGTGATTGAAACTTGAGATTTGGATTAGGTGAATGGTATGGGGCATAAATAAGGAAAGAGAAGAGATAGTGAAACACCCCATTCCATGGGCTTATATTACTAGCAAGCCCAAGTCGAAGGACAACCCAGACTCTTATTTCATCTAGCCCAGCCCTTAACTTAATTATATAAACGAGGAAAAAAAGAAGAAGAAAGAGATAAAATTTATAGAAAAGAGAGATGAATCGAGAACTTTTGAGAAAAAGGGAGAAGAAGGACAGCAAAGGGGCTCATTTGGGGGGCTATTTGAAGAAGAAAGACCAGGAAAATTTCTTAATCCCAAGGCAATATTAAGTGATTCCTGTGTATATTTCATTAAGGAAATTGAAATTAACAAGATGTTTGAATGTTTTACAATTTCTAGAGAGAGAAGATAGAGAGAAGAAAGAACAAAGATTAAATTGAAAGTCTTATCGAAGATATTTCATATTCCTTTTGATTTTTATAGATTTTGTTTGTAGAAAAGTTAAGTGTTGATGGATGGTGATGAAAATCTAGTGTTACAGTGAACAGTATATATTTTTGAAATTTCTACATTTTATTAGTTTTTAATTTGATTTTTATTTTAATAAATGCTAAAATAGATATCTCAAAGGTTTAATTAAAATTAATTTCACTTAAAAATGTTGAGTATGCAATTTTATATGAATTTTCAAAATTTACTGTTCAATATTGATATTTTCAGCTTTCTGTAGGAGGTCTTCCTTGGGTAGATTAATTAAGGCAACTAGAGAAGTCATAAAATTACGAATTTCGGAATATTTGTTTGTCTTCATGTCTAGTTTAAATATGGAGAGTTTTTATATTTTAGGAGTTAACCATGAATTATTATGGTTTTTTAAAAGAGGCTAGTTCTAGAAATGGCTTGAGAGGATTGTTAGGTTTGAGAAATTAAATTACTTGAGATTCCTAATGAATTAAGAATCCTATGAAGTTTTACATGGTATTAAGTACGTATGTCTAGAAAGTTTTTGTAAAATCTTGGATGATTCGAATAAGTAGATTATTTATTAAAAATCAAAGAACTGGCAATGCTCTATTTTAGAAGTCTGACAATGGAGTTACTTAGCATTGATTAGACTATGATGTAAAGTTGGTTATTAGGAATCCTAAGCATTCAAGTTTGTCATCAATTGACTATGATATGATGAGTTCTTTTGTTATGTTAGGACAAAGAAGAACTTAGCTCATTGTTGAAGGAAATAGCAAGCTAGGTGGAACATTTACCTTGGAATCTACTACAAGCTAATGGAGTTTGTGCAACCAAATCAGTGAGTGCAAAAATCATGTTTTCTTTTGTAAGTGTATTTTAAATGCTATTTTCCTTTATACATGTTAGTGAGAGAGATTAGAAGATTTATTTCCTAGATAAATTAAGAAGCATATTTAGTGTTATTTAGTGATATTAATTTAGAAATTTATCAAAAGGTTGATTTAAAATATCTTAGCAAATGTAGAAGTACTCGAGCTAGTTTCCTATAGTATTTCGTGAAAAAATATAAAGTACTATTTGCTACACTTGCTTTTAGCTATTAAGATGTTTTCAAAACTAGTTTTCAAAATAGTTCCAGACATGATTTTTAGTTTCAAAAATAGTTCTAAACAAAGATATAGCATTTCAAAAAGGAAAATTCAGATTTTATCTTTAAAGTACTTTTTAGTTTACCAAAAAGGGTTTATTTTACAATTTTACAGAAAGTGTTAAACATGATATCCAAAGTTTTCAAAGCAATTTGATTCTAGTATTTTTTAAAGTATTTGAAAATGCTCTTTTAGATGCTTATCATGGATTTTTAAAAGTTCGAATATTTTCAGTTTCAGCTTGTGTAAATATTTCAGTATTTGATAAAGTTGCATGAAGAACAAAGTTTTAGCATATGTACCAGTTTTGAAAAATCACTTTTAACAAAGATAAGAAAATTCAGTGATGATATCTTAAGCTAGAACCCAGAATCAAATAGTGAGACAGCAGATTCACTTAGACAGTGATATAAATAAAGGTCTTTGGGACTCGTTCAGACAAACATAGAATATTTGGGCAGTGTGATTTGAGCACTTTAGCGCTTTAGGGGTAGCTCTGCAGATGTGTATGACCAGTTTAGTAGGCCTGTGCAATGTTAGATCTCGCCAAGTTCAGATAGCTCTACTTGTGAAATGTTAGATCTCACCAAGTTTGAAGAAGTTTGGATAGACCTATGCGATGTTAGATCTCACTAAGTATGATAAGACAGCTTCACAGGTACTTGTTTAGTATATCAGCATGTGTTTTTTTTAAATATTTTTAAATAGTTTTACGATGACAGTTTTATGCATGCTTAATAGTTTTATTATTTTGAAACTCCTATGAAAGTTAAAGTTTGTTCCTTCTCATGATCAAGTATTATTTACAGCATTTTTTTTAAAAATATGCATTATGTGCCAAATACCATTTGAGCAAGAATTTAGCATAATTATCATGAGCATTGTTTTGTGCGACTGAGAAAAGCATTGTTTTTATTAGTTTTAAAATTATAGATTAAGCAGAAGTATTTGAAGAACTTAGTTATTCAATAGTTTATTTATTCTAAAGTTTTAAGAAAAGATTTGATGATATATTAGTTATTATGTCCTGATCTATTAGAAGTTTTTCTTTTAAAGATTTTCAATATAGTAAAGATTTTCTAACATAATGTTTTCAAACAAATTGATTTACTAATATACCTTTATCCCTACTCACTGAGTTGTATGCTCACCCTTTTCTTTTGAAAACTTTTCCTTTAGGTGAAAGCAACGTATGAGCTAGTTAGCAAGTTTCGAGGTTAAGCCATGTGATGGTGTAAGGATGTATTTAGTTTTTACTCTTAAGTTGTGATAGATAAGTTGGAAAATTTTTATTAGCCATGGTCATTGGAGTTTATTTGTATATTTATTAAATTATTTTCAAATTTATTTCATGAGAAAGATAAGAGTTAAGTAATAGTCTCTAGCTCATAGTTTTAGGCACGATACACCTTTATAGCTGGGGGCTGGTCGTGTTAGATAGCCAGGGGAAAAATCATGAAGAAATTGAGAGGGAGGGAGAGCTCTCAAACCAGCCCGAACAACTACTACCAATCTTCTATCTCATCTTCTCCCATTGTTTTCTTTATCATATGGGGCTGATTTATTCCACACATGCTAGATTCAGACTAGGACTAGTAAGAGAGTTCTTAGAGAGAGTTTTTAGAGAGAGAAAGCTTTCATTTTGGCTCTAATATGACCCTTGCTAATCTATCTATGCCTCTACCAGCCTCACTTAAGGCTTTCATTGAGGTATTGGGATGAAAATCTCATCCTAGAGAGAGAAAAACATTTGTAGAGAGAGAAAGCTCTTATTCCAGCTTTGATATAACCCTTGCCAATCCACCTATGCCTTTGCCAACCTTAATCAAATGTTATTTTGGTGTTCTTGTACAGATCTACGTAGGATACATGTGAGCAAGACACATGGGTATTCCTTTTGTGGTATTTTTCATTGATAAACCCATAGAACAATGGAGGAAGTCATATCTTGACTCATTTAGGGAGTAAACTCAGGAAAGAAAGGTGTGGCAACTTCTTCTCTAAGGTCTTAAGGCCATTGGAGTGGATTGTGTGTGAAAGACCACTTTGCTGCCAGCTTGACTAGCTTAGCAACAAGGGGGTAGGCCTAACTAGCCCATTTATGAAGGTACAAAATTCTACTTCTTTAGGAAGCAATAGAGAGATCCATTTCCTAAGGAAGGCATATGCAAAGCTTCTTAGATTCCTGAACTAGTGCATTCCGATATTTGTAGAACAATCAACCTTATGTCCAACACTAACCGAAGATACATGATCAGTTTTATTAATGACAATAGTCGTAAAATTTGGGTTTGTTTTTTGGTTAAGAATTTAAAAGCATTAATTACCCTTAAGAAATATAAGAATCTTATTGAAAAAAGACTGGTTTTAGTATAAAAGGTTTTTCTACTGATCGTGGCGGTGAGTTCATATCACTTTAATTCACAAATTTTTGTAGTGAGAATGGTATTCGAAGACAACTAACAACTGTATACACCTCTTAACATGGTGTAGCAGAGAAGAACTATCATGAATATGGTTCGAAGTATGCTTTAATAGAAGAAGATTCCCAAAACATTTTAGCCTGAAGCTGTGAAATGTATAGTTCATGTTATTTATAGGAGCCCAACTCTTTTAGTGAAGAACAAACTCTAGAAAAAGCTTGGAGCATATTCAAACCATTAGTAGATCACTTTAAGGTGTTTAGGTGTGTATCGCATGTTCGTATTCTTGATTGCAAAAGGACAAAGCTTGATGATGTAAGATATGTTTTACTTGGAGTTAATGAGAAGACAAAGGCATATATGTTGTATGATCCTATTTCTCAGAAGATTATAGTCAGTAGAAATGTGGTGTTTGAAGAAGACAACTTGGATTAGGACAAAAGTCATGAGGAAGTTATTTTAATTGACTTGATTGCAATAATGACAAAGAACCATATGCAATTGTTGGAAATGAATAAAGCAGAAAGTGATGAACATAGAAGTACTGAGAAAAGTGGGCCTGATGGCTTGAATGGGTCAAATGAAGGCAATTCATCTAACTCAAGTGAAGATTCTTCATTTGAGTCATTAACAAAAGTCAAGAGGTAACCAAATTGGATGAGGAACTATATAAGTGAAATAGGTTTATCTTAAAAAGAAGACATGGCATATTTAGCCATGTTTACAGCCAATGATTCAGTTATATTCGAAGAGGTGCTAAAAGATGCAAAGTGGAGAATAACGATAGATATGAAGATTATAGCTATATAGAAAAATGACACATGGGAATTTATGAATTTTCCTATAGAAGCAAAGAAGGTTGTGTGAAATGGGTGTCTGAGACGAAGCTCAATGAAAATGGAGAGGTGGAGAAGTACAAAGCCTGTTTGGTTGCAAAAGGTTACACCCAAAAACATAGTGCAGAATATACCGAAGTTTTTGCACCTATAGCACGTTTGGAGACAGTTCGATTGGTAGTTTCTCTTGCAGCTTAGAAAAGGTGGACGATTTTTAGCTAGATGAAAAGTCAGCCTTTGTCCATGGAGAACTTAGTAAAGAGGTTTTCATTATGCAACCTCCTGGTCATAAGAAGAAAGATGACAAATAGAAAGTAATAGGTTATAGAAGGCTTTATATGGACTAAAACAAGCTCACGGGCTTGGTATAGTCGGATAGAGTCATGTCGTGTTAATCACTCAATTCATACTAGCAATGATGAGCATATGCCTGTTGAATTTGTAAATTCTATGATGCCATGTTTTCCATGATGGACCTTGGAAAAATAAGATATTTCCATGGTATATAAGTAATGCAAATGCCAGAGGGTATTGTTATCTGTCAAAGGATGTATATGTAGGAGGTTATAGAAAGGTTTGATATGGATAAATGCAATTCAGCTCATAATCTCATTGTTCCAAGTTACAAACTCATGAGAGATGAAAATGGAGTAAGGGTGGATGCCTATCACTATAAGCAAGGAGTTGGCAATCTAATGTATCTGACTACTACTCAACTCGACATTATGTTTGTGGTAAGTCTTTTGAGCAGGTATACAGATCATCCTACAGAACTTCATCTTTAGATTGGCAAGAGAATGCTAAGACACTTGAAACGGAGTTCTAATTTTGGGATACTATACAAAAAGGAAGGAGATGAGAAGTTGGTTGCATATACAGACAGTGGCTATACTGGAGGTTCAAATGATAGAAGGAGTACTTGAAGTTTTTTCTGTTGAGTTTAAGAGTCATTTCTTGGTCATTGAAGAAACAACCACTAGGTCACCTTGTCTACAATTTAAGCTGAGTTCATTGCAGTAGCTTAATGTGCTTGTCAAGCAGTTTGGGTAAGAAAGAATTTGAAAGGTTTTAGCCGTGTTTTAAGTGCTGGTACAATGGTCTTTTCTGATAGCAGCTTAGCTATTGAGCTTTTTGAAGAATCTTTTATTACACAATTGAAGTAAGCATATAGATGTCAGCTTTCATTTTCTTCGTGAGCTTACTAAAAATGGAACTATAAAACTTGTCCATTTTTACACGCAAGAACAAGTTGCATACGTAATGAACAAGCCATTGAATCTTGATATGTTTGTGAAGCATAGAGGTTCATTTGTGGTTTGCATAGGTTCAAGTATAAACTGAATGAATTTGGTATTTAGTTTAAGCGAGGATATTGAAATTGTTAGTTGTTAGTGTTGATCGAGTCTTTAGGAGTTGCTTGGTGCTTTAAATAAGTCACTTACCATGTTATTAGGCATGTAAAACGTGGGCTACAAATTATTTTTCTATTTTTGTTATTCGTGTAAGGCTATTTATAGCTAGTTTATCCATTTAATTTTTTGCTAATTTATTGGTGCTGACTAAACAAACATAGAGAGTTCTTAATAGACATGGACTATGAATGGCTATTCATGGTCATGATTTTGAGGAAGTCTATCGAGACATTGAAGATTTTAAAATTTCCTAAAAAATTAAGATGAGTACTTATAAATTTGTTTGGGATGTGTGGATAGAGAGGTAGTGTTTGGGTCTACAGCTAGAAGCATGGTTGGAGATGGCAGTGGCATCCTAAAGGAGAAGAGAGTGGGAGAGAGAGGGGGAGAGAGAGAGAGAGAGAGAGAGAGAGAAGACTGAGGGAGACATCGAGAGGAGTGAGAGAAAGAAGAGGGAAAGCCTTTTTAATAATTTTAATAAATATTTATATTTTACTATTTAAGAAATAGAATATCTATATTGTTCTTCTGCTGCCTTCATGCTATCAACTTTTCTCTAATGGCAGGGTAAAATGGGCATTTTGAAGTTACTACCAAAACAATGGGGGCGGCTCTTGAGAGTTGATTTTGAGATCGAAGGGGGTGGGAGGGTAATTTCCCCCCAAAACCATGTGTCATAATTACCAAGGCCATGCAGGCTTTAATGTAGTAATTTTCCATCAATCAAGCCGCATCATTAACCAATCATATGTTGCCATCTAAAAGCAAAGTTTTGGCCTTGTGCCTTTTGAGTTGGTTTTCCAATCTATTCTACATGTGTGATTGATATGAGGAATTTGAGTGGCATTAGAATTGAAATGGGGTAGTAAAGTTAAGAGTATGTGGCATATTATTAGAGTTGAGTGTATCGGGTAAATGTGACATTATACATCTCATATGACTCTTAACTCTATTCATAGTATAAGTTCTTGTTCACTTTACAACATTTTCTCATTTCATAACTCTCTAAAGCACATGAGTAAGTGGGCTATGGTAGAGAGGAGATAGTTTCGATGGTGGTGCTCCACCTCTACCCGTCATATTATTCATAACAAAGGCTTAATGTTATTATTATTATTTTTTTTAAATATTGATGTCCTCAACAATGTTGGTTCACCTCAAGTGTTTGGTGTTTGTTAATGCCGAAAAATGGATCAACATTAATTTGTTACACTTGTCCAAATGTGAACAATGAATGATGGAAATACCCCTGCTCAAAAGTTACTGGGGGTTAGTGAGTGATTGGAAGCAAAGTTGAATAGTAGACTCTTAACTAGCAATCTGATGTGGACAAGAAGCAAAGGAGGAAACCAACTTCTAAGGTCAATCGATGATAATAAGACAGCTTCTAACTGATAAAAGTGATAGGTTTCAGACATGTTCGTTCTTCTTCGGCGAGCACAAGAATTAAATGACCGAGAGAAATGGTTGAACGTTTTGATAACAGAAAAATAGAGGAACAGGGTTACCAGATTTCTCATCGTCATGAACCCTCTGATGCCCAAGTCAATAAGCAAGTCACTATTTTTGGTGAGAAATCAAGATGAATGCAGGTGTCTATGCATGGATTTCATGGGAAATAATTATGAACAGTGTTTAATGGAATAGTAAACATTAAAGAAAGAAATAGGATAGAGCACAAAACCTTAGAGAATCTTGGTGGCTACTAGAGAGAGAAGAATTATGAGAAAGTTCCCTCATTTTTTGTGTCTCTTTCCATATATTGGTGATTCCAAACTTGACCTAAATCTTGATAATTCATTGTGATAAGGTCGCAAGATCTTGACAAGTGGAAGGGATTCTTGGAATATTCTATGATGTATTAAAACCCTAATTTCGAGGTGATAGGAGGTTACCATGTGCCATAATGATAGTGAGCCATTTATTCTTTATAAATTTTAAGATTAGGTAGTCATACACAATTAGGTATATGTTGGTTAGGTAGATCCCTTCATTACTTGGGCTTGACTTTACATATTTCTCATGAAACATCGTCTTTACTATCAAGGGCATTCTGGTCCTTTAATAAAGGGTATACGGATCCTGTTTATGCTACGCTTTAGTCACTAGTGCAAAGCATGAGGGTTAGTGACTACTATTCTTTAGTTAAACGCTTTATATTTACCTAACCATATCTTTCTTTTGGCTTCAACCTTTACATTCTTGCATCTTCAACTAAGCGATCCTAGTCCTAGATGTACGATTCCTAGTTAGGCACGGTTCTATGACCAGCTAATCTTACTTTGATGCTAAAAACTAGTTAGGTAGGTATCACACGACCAGGATTCTTTGAGGATGATTTTTCACTTTGACAAATTCAATCATGCATATATTTTTAACTGAGCAACTCTGGTACTGTAGATGCAATTTGGGAAGGCACAACTTAATGATTGGTGGGCTCTTGATTGAAAATGGAGATCGAATTGGACAAATTATTGAAGTGTTAGTTGGTCTTTTGGATTTTTTTACCACTTCATATCCTTCAACTCCCTTTGTTTGAGAAATTCCCTAGTGGCACTTTACTGTTGGTGTGAAAGAGATCTTTACTTTACCTTGTGTAGTATACTAAATTACTATTTAAGTGGCTTTAGCATCTCGATGCTTCCTTTGTAGCTCCCTTTGAACTCGAGTCCATCTTGGCAAAAGTTATTTGTGCTTGATTGTACCATTAGGCCAATGATTGGTAAAGATGACGCCACTCTGAATGAGACAGACAGATCAACTAAATGCCACCATAGGCAAAAGTGGCCTTTTCAATTGAGCAACTTTATCAACATAAACTGATTGAAAGTTAGGTTGTTAAATCAATATCTCAAACTCATTTGAGAGAAAATTCATCGATCTCCTTGGAGAAAGAGCATACAACTTTTATATCAGTCAATTGAGAGAGAACGATGGTGACAAACCACTTGACTAAATAGGCTTGATTTCATACGAAAGAGAATATCTTGATCTCATTTCAGAGAGTACTAGTGGTGGATCACTTAACTTAATGGATCAATCCCAAAGGAGAGCATTGGTGGTGTACCACCTAACTGAAAGGCTCAATCTCTGGGAAGAGAGTATACCTGATTGTCGAGGATTTATGAGTCTTGTGTGGAAAGGATTGAATGTTGAGGATTAAGAGTCCCGTATGGCAAGAACTTTTATTTCTTGGCTCTATCTTCAAAAAGAGAGTGTTGGTGTCGTAACACCTAATTAAAAGGCTCAATCCTAAAGGAGAGCATACCTGACTGCCAAGGACTTATGGGTCATGTGTAGTAGGTTATTGATTGTCGAGAACTTAGGAGTCCTGTGTGGCAAGAACTTTTATTTCTTAACTCTATCTTCAGAGAGAGAGAGCATTGGTGTCAGAAAACCTAATTAAAAGGCTCGATCCTAGACGAGAGCATATCTAACTATCGAGGACTTTGGAGTCCAGTGTGGAAGGAACTTTTCTTTCTTGGCTTTATCTTTGGAGAGACAGCATGGGCGTCAGAACAACTAACTAAAAGGCTCGATCCTGGGGAGAGCATGCCCAACTATCGAGGACTCATGAGTCCTGTGTGACAAGTTTTTGACTGCCAAGTACTTAGGAGTCCTATGTGGTAGGAACTTTCATTTCTTGGCTCTATCTTTAGAGAGAACATTGGTGTTGGAAACACCTAACTGAAACGCTCAATCCCAGAGGAAAGCATACCTGACTCCCGAGGACTTATAAGTCTTGTGTGGTAGATTATTGACTGTCAAGGACTTAGGAGTCATGTGTGGTAGGAACTTTTATTTCTTGGCTCTGTCTTCAGAGAGAGAGCATTAGTGCTAGAACACTTGGTGTCAAAACACTGGGTGATGGAGCATTTAACTTGTATGCTTGATCTTGGAGCAAAGCGCTAGTGTCGGAACACCTAGTGGTGGACCACCTAACTGATAAGCTTGATCCTAGAAGAGAGCGCTAGTGTTGGAACACTTGGTGGCAGACCACCTAACTGATACGCTTGATACCAAAGAAGAGGGCTGGTGTAAGAACACCTGGTGACAGACTACCTAACTGATACGCTTGATCCTCGAGGAGAGTGTTGCTGTCAGAACACCTAGTGGCAGACCGCCTAGCTGATACGGTTGATCTCAAAGGAAAGTGTTAGTGTCAGAAGACCTAGTGTTAGAACACATACTGACAGACCACCTAACTGATTGATACCTAACTAAAGAAACCTATAGTGAGTTCCTTTGAAGTTCATAATACAAAATTTTGAATAACACCTCTGTGGACTTTCATTGGTTAATATCAATTTAAGACTTCTAGGTTCATTGCAGAAGCGAGTGCTTATAAGCTCTTTATTTTACTTAGCATGAGGCTCTTAGGCTTTTTGCGACTTAAAAAATGGTGAATGTAGGCAATTGATTTGACTTGTGGACGTAAAACTGAAGTTGTAGGAATTGGATTAAAGTTGTTTACGTAATGTTGAAGTAGATACTTGATAGAAACCCCATAAAAAGAACACAATTTTGTTATTTTAGTTCATCATTCCACCCCCATCAATGCGTTGTTGGATAAAATCTTATAGTTCCCCAGCTCTAACTAATTCTTCGATTTGATCTCACAGTTCATGGCAGTCTATTGTGTAATGCCTAGTTGCTTGATGGTAATCACGATACTTGGACTGATCTCTCATGAAGGCTTTGCTCCTCATCGGCGGTTGTTACATAAATAGTCTGGCGGATTGCATTTCATTAAATATATTATTAACTTAAGTGTGATTGAGAACCATATAAGTGGCATATTTGTAAGCACTAGAATTTTGCCTATGGTTCTTTAAGGGCCCAATCATGATAACCAGAGACAACAATTAGAAGTCCTCCCTAGACTAGCAAGCATACTGAAAATTGAACACCTAGAAATGGGGTGGGAAAGCCAAGTAGGCTCATAACCGACATAGTATCGATGGAAAAGGTTGAGACTCTAGGAATCATAGTCGCCAAACAGTGTGTGTCAAGGTGTAAAAACCCAGAAACAGTGTTAGCACCTGTAAGCTAGAGCTGACGCCTCTAGCATTACAGGCGTGCGCCTCTTCGCAGAAGTGATGACTCTAGGATCTGAAAACCCTAGCGACGCCTCTAGATTGGAGACATATGCCTCCGACCTAGAGGCGCGCACCTCTAAGCTACAATCCCACATCGAGAAAAGAGCTCATTTTCCTAGGAACCGAGGCCTATATAAGGGAACTCAACTCCTACTTCCAAGAATTGAATTTTGGGATTGAAAATAGCCTAAAAACACATATTTTGAGGGATTCTAAATATATTTAGAGACCTTCTTCAGTTTAATATTTCTTCAATGTCTTTTCGATGTTCTCGGTGTTCTTTGGAGGTGTCCATGCTGGTCAAAGTTCGGCTTTCGATTAAATTTGAAATTTGGTAATTTTTATGAGGGCCCCCTCTTTAGTTTAAATATTTTATTTAGATTAGTTTGCCATGTTTATGTATAATTAGGAAAGATTAGACCATATTTAGTTTAGGATTAGTGTAGTTAATTAGTAGAAAATTACCATGTTTATTCTAGGATTAGTATAGTTAATTAGTAGTTAATTGCTATGTTTAGTTTAGGATAGTTAGTTAGTGGTTAATTGCCATGATTAGAAGTTTAATTAAGAATGTTTAGCAGTTAATTGCATAGTTAATTAGTGTTTAATTAGTTGTTGCTATGTATGATTAGTCGATAAATTAGCAATTAATTATGTGATTAATTAGCAGTTAGTTAAGAACTAATAAAGTTTATAGTAACAAATTATGTATGTTTAATATAACTGATTATTAGTTAATAATGTTGTAATTACTATCGAAGTTGCATATTTAGATTAATATTTATTTTTAATCATGTCTGTTATTATTAATGCTCTTATTTGATGATGGAGAGTTTAATTTGGAATTCTTTAATTTACAATTGTTTAAGTTACTTTATTGGCATCATTATTATATGGGAATATTATAATCCCTAATCCATCCCCCCATGTTTGATAGAAATATAATCTATTCTTCTCCCTCTTTCTATGAATAAATATAAATTGTTGACAACTTGCATGTAATAATAAAGGATAAAAGCAGTTGGTTACAAAATAAAACATAGGATCAAGATATGAGAGCATTAGTGGCATAGAACTTAGAACTCAATAAACATTTAATGGAGGTCGGATTAACGTCTGGGACGATGTAACTTGTACCTAACATCCCAAATCTATCTCTGAAGGATGATGGGTAGTTAGGTCCATAGAAGCAAAGGATCGATTGTTGTCACTCATTTTTTGCCATGGTTAATTGCCCGGGTGGTGAATCCATTAGTTTTCCAGGTCTTGTCTCTATGACTTGACTCGTATGGCCCTTCAAGCATCCAAAACGAAGCTTCAGAAAAGCAGTGCTGAGGTGGTAAGCTCTTATAGTGGGATGGAAGCCCCGCTTATAGTGTTGACTCCACTGGGGACCTAGAGAAGTTGATTTCGATAGGAAATACTGAATTATTCTGTTCTTTGTCATTTATTTATTCCTAATGCATCACTACACCCTCGCACACTACACAACTGCCTTTTATTTGACCATTGGCTTAGGTATGGGGATTCCTTATGTTTCACTCAAGCCTTGGAGACCTATATCACTGATAATCACCACCTTGAGCACATATCATTAAGTTGGTATAAAAACGGGCTACCTTCCACTTGAGGTACCTATCGCTCAAAGGGACTCTTGGACATTTGACACAAGACTAAAGCCCATGCTAGATAAACTTAGCTACTGTCCTGAGGATTACCTAGAACATGTGGTTGTTTACATGAATCCTTAGAGACATATGAAAGCTGCAAACCTCTTGTACAGGGGTGAAAGCCTTTCATAGCCTAGTACGTAGATATAATGAATTTCTAACTATGTTTCCATATTGACTGAATGATACCCACTTGATATTAAACCACTGTCATTCATAGCAGTTAAAGTATCAATCTTTGCTACATAATATTTTCACCCATTTGGGAGAGGCTTGCACAACTCAAAACCATGAGTGACAACTGTTAGATTGTTTTGAATTTAACCACCAATGATTATAGGGTGTGCACGTGTTTGGAAATTGATATGCACATATCACGAATCGTGGTTGTGGTTTCCACACAATTGGACAAAAGTTGCAAATTGAATCCTAGAAATCGTATGGACTCACAAAAAGGACCACGTCTCAAAAGAGAATCTATGGGCTCGCTATCCCCGGTTGATGGGGAGCCAAAGGTAAAAATCCTAGGCAGATGGCTTCACCATTATGTGGGGGAAATAAGGTTGGAAGGCTGACTATTCTATACTTATGTGATGTGTATGAGCATGCATTACATTCATGCATACATGCACTCATGCATCATGCTAACACCTTGTGTTTACAGCCATCATAGCTTGGATTAGGCAATTAGGCCGTCTACATAGAATTGAAACTGAAACTATGGAGATAGAAGAGGACACAATAGAAAGGGTAGAATCAAAAGAGGAGAAAATAATGGCTGAACAAGATCTTTCGAGTGGTATGGATCGAATAAGAGCAAATATGGATGTCTTAAGATAGCAGATGTTAGATATGATGAAGATGATAACCACTAGGCTTCTACCAACTACGGGACCATCACAAGTCCCAATGGAGAAGGTTTTAATATGGTCTCACCTAATGAGTCAAGTGACGACAGCACTGGCAATGGAGAAAGCTAGGCAAATCCACACATTGAGGAGGGTTTTCATGATGAAGAAGAAACCCCAAGGCACAGGAGGCCAAGTGGATAGAAGCTATGAGAAGAGATCTAGAAAAGCTTCAAGGCGTAATGAGAAAAAAAGGATTGGAGAAAATAGAAGACCTTGCTGATAAGCAGATTAAAAGGCTACTTGCAAAATTCAAGATACCTAATCTAGTAAAGTTCATAGGAGATGGGAACCCCAAGTCTTACCTTCGACATTATGTTGCTATGATGGGTATGATAAACCTATCAAGAGAGTTGATCTTGAAGTTCTTCATCCACTCACTAGAAAAGAGAGCATTGGAATGGTATATTGAGCAAGAAGATATGGTGAGAGAGGATTAAACCAAGCTATCTGAGAAAATTGTATACTAGTATTCCTATAACAACCAGCTTGGTATAACATTAGGAGACTTGAAGACAACTCGCTAGAAACAAGGCGAGACATTTTCAAAGTATCTAGTCCACTGGAGATCAAAAGCAACATAGATAGTTTCGAGACCATAAAAAAAAGACTAAGGGAGGCTAGTGGTAAAAGGAGCTCCTGCTCCTATCTAGGATCATTTGACTAGATTCCCATTGAGAACATTTGAAAATCTATATGATTTTGCCATCCAAATTAAGGATGCTAAAGTTGAGCAAAATAATAATTTCCCAATAAGGAATTTCCACCAAGGAGGAGTTGGAGTAAAGGGATCTACCTACAAGAGTGTTGAAGTGAATACAGTCCGACCACAAAGGCAGTTCAACATCCTAGGGCTATCAACGTCCAAGGTTTTTGAAAAGCTACACACATGTTTTGTGCTGCTGCCATTGCCGAAGAAAGATCAATAGGGTCCTTTCCCACCCAACCACAAGTTCAATGAATACTGTCACTTCCATCAGACCACCAGCCGCCTCACTGACAATTATACTCATCTTAAGCATAAGATATAAGATCTAAATGACAATGGCCAAATACTAGATCCTGGGAAGCAACAACCCAACACTTGGAACAACTCGTTGTCCAATTATAGGAACGTGCCACTACCACATGTAAATATGATTGACTCAGGAGTCACTAAGGAAGAAATCCTAAGATCCTTTGAGAGGAATGAAGAAGAAAAAAAAAGGAGGGCCAAAGTCTTAAAAGCCTTCTTAGAAAAGTGGATGAGGATGGATAAGCAACATTTGTCCTATGGAAGGCACGAGGAAAGAGACGAGGGTAGAGCATTGAGCAACAGATGGATGACGAGAAAAGGAGTTGGGCGAGGCTACCCTAATGAAAGGATAAGGGTAAAGAATGAAAATCCCTGTATGAAGAAGTGGATGGCCAGGAGAGGGGCCAAAGGATGCTCAAAAGTTGAATGGAGGTGTAAGGATTAGAAGAGTGAAACAAAAGTACATAGCTACTACAAGCCATTAAAAAGGGAAGATGTGTATAGACTACTCAGTGATGATAAGGACAACTACATGCCTACTTTTTTCAAGGGTGAGGATGAATACGACCTATTGGATAATAGGGATAATGAATACACACTGCTTAACTACATAAGGAGTCGAAGTGAATATACACCACTAAGCGAGGAAGGAGATCTTAGCAGGAATTTCGTAGGAGTTTTCATGATTGGCTCATGAATTATAGAAGAGGAGGTACTGAGATCTTTTGAAGAAAGGAAAAAAGAGGATGAAGATAGGCTAATCCTTGTGACTCCGTTGGTAGTCAGGGTCCAAGTTAAGGGAAAGCAAATGGAAATGATTGTCCAAAGTTTAGAGAGTGGAGAAAGAAAAGGTAGAAGTGGATAGACACAAGAAAGGGAAATAACCACTCAATGTAACACCTCTGGTGGCTGAAGTCCATTCCCAGAATGCAGGATGGATGAAAGTCAAGGTGAAGTCACTAGAGGAAATGGGAAGATGGATGAAAGAAGGGACATGGTCACAACTAATTTGGGTTGGCGATAGTAGTGATGGTGATGAAAGTGAAGAAAAATTCCTCGTGATTGACTCAAGAGTGACAAAAGAAGAAGTTAAAAAGTCCTTCAAGGATGATCATACAATATCAATAGAAGTGAGGATCAAAATCCAAAGAGAATCAGCAAAAATGACTTTGACACAGTTTAAGGAGTGGATGCTAATTGCTAGAAAATCGCTTGACATGACAATAGAAGTTTATTCTTAAAGTGTTAGATGGATGGGAGTTGATATGATTGTCAGTGAAAGTGAGGATGAAGGTATAACAGGTATCATGGGTATATAGGATAATGATGAAACCATCCATGACTTATGGGATGACTTCAATGATTGAGAAGAGATACAACCAGGAGGCAAAGGAAAGATGATAAAAGATTTTTCAGATAGTTTCGAGAATTGTGGAAATAATGGAGAGAAAGATGATTTTTGGGAGAGTTTTAATGAGAAAGAAAAAAAAAATGAGGGTGAAACACCATAGAGTAAGAGTATGAGGGTGGATGACGAGAAAAGAGAGACGAACGAAGTTCGAGGCTTAACTAGGAGTGGGAGGTTTTAGGAGAACCCAAAGCCAAGGAAGTTGAAGGAGAGTAGAAGAAAAAGGTAAAAGATGAAGAAAAAAAGAAAGAGGAGGATGACTTACTCCTCAAACAACTGTCGTCCTATAAACATAGAGAAGCAATGGCCAAAGCCTTGGCTGGAATATCTATCTCCCTCATCTTCAGCCTTAAGGAGATTATCGGAGCAGTTACTCTTTAAGAGGTGTGATGCGTTCGAAACTAGCAAGTATACTAGTCGCACAAGTAATAAAGTGATAAGTAGATATCGTTCCCACGAGGATTGATTCTAATTGAATTTGTTATTTTCCAGTAATAATAAACTAAACAGGGGGGGTTTGTTGAATGATTAACTAAATGAAATAAGAATGCAAATTAAGAATAACAAAACAGAAGTTAATTTGAGTGAAAAATCAATGAGAGAAACCTGGTTAAGGGTTCTTTCTCTGCCACAAGATATGAATTTGTGAATTAACATAGAATTGTCATCCAATTACAGCATTGAATTTATCAACCGTAGATAACAACAAGCTCTGTTATCCCAATCTTTCCTTACTTTGTTGTTAAATAAAACAAGCTCTTTATTTAATCTCTATCCATTAAACAACCTAGAACAAGCTCTCTGAGTTTGATTCAATGGAAGCATTACAAAAAGAAAGATAGGTTGATCTAAGCAATAATCACACAAGTTCGGATTATTTAACCTAGGTTGTATTTTCCAATTGCAATCTCTGATCACAATTTTGCTACTAATGATTGGAAATTCAAGACAATTACAGATCAAGATTTCTAATCTAGCAATAGACAACAACCAGATTATATTCAGTTGGCCACCCAAATACAATCAGCAAGCAATCATAAGCATTAGATATGGGAAAATACAAGCAACTTCAATTAGAGAATTGGATAACAACTTCTTACACAATCAACTCACAAAAACCATATCAGGGCTTTGAAATCACCCTCAACCAATTCAGATTCAGTTACACATGTTTAAGAACATGGTAAATACAATACAACAGAGAATTCCAGAATTGAAAGGGAAAGAAAAACTTAGCAAATTTGATGTAATTCTCTTTGGATTGTAGTTCTTCCTCTTTCCAAGCTTCTTTCTCCTTCAAGAACTCCAAGAGATGAGAGAATCCAAAGATGCAGCCTCCTCCACGTTCTCCCCTCTTCAAGTTATGAAAATAAAACCCTAAAATGTGTTTAAATACTCTGCTACAGTAACTGCTACAGTGTCCCGTATTATACATGCTACAGTGATTTGTGGAATTACATTTCTACACTTCTCACACTGTTTTGATTACAACTTTTGGTACACTGAATGGATTCATAAACCGTAAATTTCTCCAAAAAGTAGACTTCGAGAGCTTTTCAACGGTATATGATATGTCATCGGGTTCATTGTATATCAATACAATTAAATCCGAGAAGATGGTTGACTAGCAGAGGTGAAAATGAAGGGTTTTACTCCATTTTTGTGCAAGTTGCTCCAAAACTCCTACAAACATCAAAACCACACAAAAACATAAAAATACCAAGGAATATAGCAAAGAAACATGGACGAATTGATATGAAAATGATATATAAATAGACACTTATCAAATTCCCCCACACTTAGACTTTGCTAGTCCTCGAGCAACTACGACAATATGAAATAAAACTAAACCGAAACAGAATCAACAAAAAATTAAAACACACAAATGCTTCATCTTGCAAATAGGCCTCAAAGATTGTACTTAATTATAACCCAAGGAAAACTTCAAAATAATGCACTTGATCAAGAATTTTATCTCAAAGATTAGTTTCGCTTCACTTCAATTCCTCAAGTGTGTGTGTGTAGAGCCATTCTCACGTAATCACTTGTAACCCGGATGAGTTTATGCATAAAAATGAATCATATTTAATATTGAAGATGTGTGTATAAATGAACTCCATAGGCCTGCTGACACATCCGAAAAAGGATTGTCTCCCAAGTATAGGAGTGTCGAAGTAATAAAACCCGGTGAGACCGGGGTCGATCCACGAGGAAGGGGATTTTAGCGTTACAAATTATAAGATAAGCAAATGTGATATGGATGACTCGAAGAGGTGACAAGATAATATTAATAATATGTAAGATGGTAGGCGGTATTACCGACCATTCAAATATAAAACAAAAAGCAAGAGGAGGTAAAACCATCCTTGGAAATAGGTGGTATAACCAACCATAGTAAATTAAATAAAAAGTTCATAAACAATAGAATAATTAAAATACAAGAGGAATTAACACAATAACAATGAAGGCTAAGGTTAGGGGATCCGCCATTGATATTTCAAATAAAGATAATTAACCCATTTTAGTTATATGAATTATATTTGTTTCATTACCAATATTTATACCACTTCTTGTAAATGGGTTCAAGCATCCAATGTGCCAATCACCATATGTCTACAACAAATCAAGGTTCCTAACTAGATTCGTGTCGGTAAGGAAGAACCATACATCATCTAGAAAGGATCCAAGCATTTGATGTGCCAAGGATTGTCGACAATGGATCAAGACCTCCACTTTACGAGTGGTGTCAAGATTGATTAAGAAATTGAATATAAATCATATTGAATAAACATTATATGATTAAGATTATTAAGCACATATTAAGGGTTAGAGAATCCTTATTCTCATATCAAGGGTTGCACCCTTTCATCTTAGCAAAAGAGAAATTAGAAGAACATTATAATAGAAAGAAAATAAAATGTAAGAAAAAGGAAATTCATTAATAACATAAACACACAAAACACAATACAAGATCCTAGCCAAAGCCAAAATGTTCCAGCCAAGGCCAAGATGCCCTAATGGGTCACAAGGCACCTCTATTTATAGGTACATCCAGGGGCAAACTTGTCAAATTATAAGGGCATAATTGTCAAATATTAGTTGTAAATATCTTTGACAATTAGGATCATTAGGCAACGACTTTGACCATCAATTTTGACATCGAAATGTTGCGAATTTTAATCACATGTCTTCATAAAATTTGTAGACATTTCTCTCAGATTTCTAGAACATATTGATTTTCACAATTTGGATACGTATTTTGAGAGATACGGTCCAAATACGGAGGCCTGGTCAGACTGGGCCGAGACTGTAGATGGGTTCACTTCAAGCCCAATTTTGGTCTACTAAGAGCCCGAATTTGATTATGCTTATGAAATGCAATCTCGTAGACAATTGAATCAGATTTCCAAAACATTAAGAATTTCACCATTCTGATCTATAAATAGAGAGTTA
>SNVD02006656.1:0-26515 GCA_013180625.2 Boswellia sacra | reverse complement strand
TTATAGTCTAGGGAATCTGACTAAAAACGACCCTGTTTGCCAGTTTATAAGAAAACTGGATGGGAAGCAAATCCCCGACTCATAGAAGGCGTTTCAGCCGGTACTGGACTTAAAACCAGAGGAAGATGTGAGCCACAATCACAACTACTTGTATATTTGAATGTGTGTTGTTGTTGTCGAATTTTATTTCTTTCCTGTTCGTTTGATCTAATTATCAATGTTGTTTTGTGCTGTGCTGTTTGCTTGATTTATTTTGTTTATTTTAATTTCAAGTTTTCTTTTTGACAAACCCATAGGACTACCCATGAGATAAGCACACGTGGGAGGCACAAGGTGGAGGTTTTGTTACCTCTTTCGAAAGTATATCTGATACTTTTAATGCTCAGTGGGAGACAAGTTGTGGCGGTTTATCAAAAACCCCCGCCGAAAAGTATATCTCCTTTTTCATGTTTCACGTGGGAGACAGTGTGTAGGTTTTGTCAAACCACCGAAAAGCATATTCATTTTTTTCAAATCTTGGGGCGATAATCTGCATCAAGCAATCCCACCGAAATTATGGTCCCCACTGTGTTCAACTTTGAGATTTTACTGTGTGTTATATCCATCTCCATATTTTGAAATGTCATTTCATAACCTGTCTTGCACTTGAATCACATAATCCTAACGTGCATCATTGTCTTACACAAGTTTAGAGCACTTGTAGAAATGGAGAAAACACCAATTCGGCGATTCCAAAATATATGCGTATTTGTGGATCGCAATTTGGTAAAGATGGAGAGTTTACAACAGCAGCTCTTGATCTTGGTAGGACATTAGCTGCGAGGGGTATTAATTTGATTTATGTAGGGGGTAGTCTTGGGTTAAAGGGGTGTGTGTCAACAGCTGCATCCCTAGGAGGAGCAAAAGTTCTTGCATTATCCCCAAAACCTTTAGTACGAGGAGATCGTAGGCCACACAATCGGGGAGGGTAAGAGTTACAAGTTCTAGTCATGCATGAGCGTGTTGCACATATGGTCATTAAATCTGATGCATTTATAGCTTTGCCCGGTGGTTATGGTACATTAGAGGCGATATTTCAAATCACCTCTTGGGCACAGCTAAACATCCATCGGAAACCCATTGGTTTGTTAAATGTCAATAATTTTTTTGATGGTTTGTTGTCTTTTCTTGATCAAGCTGTAGAAAAAAATTTCATCTCACCGTCAGCAAGGCAAATGCTGGTTACAGCTTCAACTGCAGGAGAGTTAATTGACAAACTACAAGAATTCGTCTATTCACCTGATCCAACAATGGCTCAGATAAATTGGTTTGGAGAAGGCAACAAAAGGCGTCAACTGGATTTAACCCTCCATCTGTAATCTCTATTTGCTGGTTTGCTTCGTTTTTGTTTGCTTTCTTTTTAGTGTGTTTATTTGAGATTTTTCATGTCGTTTCTTTTGAGCTTTTTCAGGTTATTTCTTTCGTCCCAGGTAATATTTTCTAATCTCGGTTTTTAGAGTGGTGGCTTAAAAAGTTCAAGTTCTCTTGAAACGCATTCTGGATCTCTTCAATCCATAATGGCTGAATAAGGAGGCTAACTTCTAAACTTTTTAGACCCATTCTAACTAACTTGTTTTTGTTTGCTGACTTGTTGAACTTTGTTATTTTATGAGTGAGTTTAGTTTTGCGTAATTTAGAGTTGTTATGTGTTTTTATCTTTATCAGTTTCGATTCAAAAAAAAAATTTGTGGAAAAAACCTGAGAATGGCAGAATTGGGGTTCTTTTTAAACCTGAAAAGCATTCTCTTAAATTAAATCTGTAGTTATTTAATTTCATGTTGTTTGAAGTGTCTATGTTTCTTGTTTTGTTCTTCATAATAAAGGTATATAGGCTGGAAACCTTAAGTCTGCGGGCTACTGGCTGTCTCTTATACACATCTAGATGTGTATAAGAGACAGGGTGTAACAATGCCACGTACCTCTTTTCTTGCATTTTGTGGGTCGATGATAAGATAATGATTGAATTAAGAATAACTCTTGGAAAATGATAAATGATGCATGGATCTGTGTGCTTGAAATGTTTATTGGTTTTCGCTTTGCTTTTGATTCCTTGCGCAACATTGAGCACTGAGCTATTATCACTGAGTTATTTGTTCACTTAGAGAAAGTTTATGTAATTTACATGTTTCTTCAGATTTCAATGAATTCTAGAACTTGTTTGATGGTCACTCGAGGCGAAATCCTAGACTGTGCAACATTGGGGAAATGATTTAGGCCATCTTTGGACCGTTTGAGCCTTAATAGCCAACCTTGACTTAAATTGATCCTTAGTTACCCCTTTGAGCCTTTGTAAGCCTTTTTCTTTGTTAACTCACTAAAAGATTTCCTAACCTCAAATGAATTTGTTCCAAACAATTTATCCCTTACCTATGAGCATGTAGATCATTCACAATTAAATTCTGAGCTATGTTCTGGTTTTGGGAAGTTAGAGGAGGTTGGGATGTGTCATGAGCAATGCAAGTGAGTTCTATTTTGTTTGAAAAAAAAAAGAAAAAAAAGCCAATCTATACTTATCATCCACGTACTTACACATTGAGGACAATGTGTTGTTTAAGTGTGGGGGAGGGGAAGTGTAATAAAAAAAAGAAAAAAAAGAAAAAAAAGAACAAAAGAAGAAGAATAAGAGATCTATACCTTAATGTTCTTAAAAAGAATGAAACAACAAAGTGTGGGGGTGTAGTTTTCTTTTGTTTTCTGAAAAAAAAAGATTGAGTGTTCTAAATAAGTTTGGGGGTGTAACCTGGTGAATTAAAATGAAGTTGTGTTATAGGGTTGAGCTCTACATAGTCTTGAATGATTTATGTGTTTGTGGGTGATTTGAGCCAAATTATTATCCTTTATCATACCTTCACCCAATCCAAACGTTACAAGCTTAATAAAGTCCTACTTGATCCTTAGTGTTGTGCATGTCTACATTAGTGGAGAGTGACTTGAAAAGCAGGCCTATGGAGTTCATTTATACGCGCATCTTCAAAATTAAATATGATTCATTTTTATGCATAAACTCATCAAGGTTACAAGTGATTAGGTGAGAATGGCTCTACACACACACACTTGAGGAATTGAAGTGAAGCGAAACTAATCCTTGATATGAAATTCTTGATCAAGTGCATTATTTTGAAGTTTTCCTTGGGTTATAATTAAGTACAATCTTTGAGGCCTATTTGCAAGATGAAGCATTTGTGTGTTTTTAATTTTTTGTTGATTCTGTTTCGGTTTAGTTTTATTTCATATTGTCGTAGTTGCTCGAGGACTAGCAAAGTCTAAGTTTGGGGGAATTTGATAAGTGTCTATTTATATATCATTTTCATATCAATTCGTCCATGTTTCTTTGCTATATTCCTTGGTTTTTTTATGTTTTTGTGTGGTTTTGATGTTTGTAGGAGTTTTGGAGCAACTTGCACAAAAATGGAGTAAAACCCATCATTATCACCTCTGCTAGTCAGTGATCTTCTCGGATTTAATTGTATTGATATACAATGAACCCGATGACATGTTATATACCGTTAGAAAGCTCTCGAAGTCTATTTTCTGGAGAAATTTACGGTTTATAAATCCATTCAGTGTACCAAAAGTTATAATCAAAACAGTGTGAGAAGTATATAAATGTAAATCCACAAATCACTGTAGTATGTATAATACGGGACACTGTAGCAGGTTACTGTAGCAGAGTATTTAAACACATTTTAGGGTTTTATTTTCATAACTTGAAGATGGGAGAACGTGGAGGAGGCTGCATTTTTGGATTTCTCTCATTTCTTGGAGTTCTTGAAGGAGATTGAAGGCTTGGAAAGAGGAAGAACTACAATCTTGAGAGTTTTTCATCAAATTTGCTAAGTTTTCCCTTTCCCTTCCATTTTCTGGAATGTCTCCATATTGTATTGTGTTTGTATTGTTCTTAAACATGTGTAACTGAATCTGAATTGGTTGAGGGTGATTTCAAGGCCCTTGATATGGTTTTTGTGAATTGATTGTGCAAGGAATTGTTATCCAATTCTCTAATTGAAGTTGCTTGTATTTTCCCATAGCTAATGCTTATGATTGCTTGCTGATTGTATTTGGAATGGCCAATTGAATATAATCTGGTTGTTGTCTATTGCTAGAGTAGAAATCTTGATCCGTAATTGTCTTGAATTTCTAATCCTTAGTAGCAAAATTGTGATCAGAGATTGCAATTGGAGAATACAACCGAAGTTAAATAATCCGAGCTTGTGTGTTTATTGCTTAGATCAACCTATCTTTCTTATCGTAATGCATCCATTGAATTAAATTTAGAGAGATTGTTCTAAGTTGTTTAATGGATAGAGATTAAATAAGAGCCTGTTTTATTTAACAACAAAGTAAGGAAAGATTGGGATAACAGAGCTTGTTGTTATCTACGGTTGATAATTTCAATGGTGTAATTGGATGACAATTCTACAATTAATTCGCAAATCCATATCTTGTGGTAGAGAAGATCCCTTAACCAGCTTTCTCCCATTGATTTTTCATTCAAATTTACTTTCTGTTTTGTTATTCTTTTTTGCATTCTTATTTCATTTAGTAAATCATCAACAAAAATCCCCCCTGTTTAGTTTATTGTTGCTGGAAAATAACAAATTCAATTAGAATCAATCCTCGTGGGAACGATATCTACTTATCACTTTATTACTTGTGCGACTAGTATACTTGCTAGTTTCGAACGCATCAAATAATTTATGATTAGTTTATTTTTTGCTAATTATAACAAACTAATAAAAAACTCTTTTCAAGAAACAGAATCAAGAACTGGAAATTAAAACCACACGCCATATAAATTACATGAAAACATACATCTCTCAAATAATTTGTACATTCGGCCACATCTTGATTAATAAAAACCAAAAAAAAAACCCAAACTCAATATAAACTCCTTGAGACAAAATCTGAGAGAGAGAGATTGAAAAAAATAAAAAAATAATAATATGATTACACAAATAAAGTAAGCTGACATAAGGGAAAGTAGGTGTGAAAGTAGGCGTGGAAATTTAGTGTGGAAGTACACATCAATGACTGTGCAGCAAGCAATAAGAAATTGTTGCAAGATTTTTGCTAAAAAGGCCTTGGAGAAGACATCACTTTCACCCTCACCTTGCATGTGCATTTTGAAGCAGTAGCTTTGCAGAGGATCATTGTTTGTTTCAAAGCTGCGAAAGTGGAGGTGAGCCGCTACGGTGAAGTAGAGCCATGGAAGAGCAACGGCTAGGGTGGGATGAGCAAGGCATGGAGGAGCGACGAATGCAGCGACTCGAGCTGTAGAGGAGCGGTAGTTGTTGAAAGAGAAGGAGATTTTAGGATTTGAGATTCAATTTAATTTAGGGTTGGAATTGGGGAGATGTTGTAACTTTATATCATTGATTCAATACGGTAAGGTTGACAATAATATTATGTTTTTCACCTATCATAGAGTGACACGTGATAATCTTAAAAATTTTTAAAATATATATCGGGTCGGGTTTTTTTCGAGTCTCAATTAAAAACCCGATTGAAAACCCGATCCCAAAAAACCTGATACTTTGAACCCGAATTCGGGTTTTTCTTTAAACCGCCCTGATCATGACCCGATCGGGTTGGATCGGGTCGGATTATTTTGTGCACCCCTAATCCAATGAACCCCAATATTTATCAAACTTCTTCTTCATATTTTTTGCCATATCACATATAATGTTATTTGTTTGTTGGTCTAAATCACTCAAATAATCCTGAAGTTGCCACATCTCATGAAATAAAATATGGGTTGTGGGAGTTAAAGAAGAATTGAACTTGAGAGTTACCTCATAAAATTGCTTCAAAATTGCACAAAAACAGAAGTTTTATCCTAATTATCTGTTTGAGGAAGCCCCACCTTTTTCTCCTCAGAAAAATAATTAAGATAATGCCCATCGTCCTCCTCCAACTGCTCAAGTGCTTTTTGAAACCGTAGAGCACTATCTAGCATCAAGAAAGTCGCATTCCATCTTGTAGGAACATCTAACACCAAATTCCTTTTATATTGAATCCTTTCATGCTCTACACAATCTCTGAACCTTTTTAACCTTGCAAGAGAAGATCTAACATATCTCACAGCATTTCGAATGCTAGTTATGGATCGATCAAGCTTTTTTAAACCCTCACCTACAATCAAGTTAACAATATGTGCGGAACAACGCACATGTAAGTACTTCCCTTCTAGAATCATCCCTCCACATTTCCAATTCTTCATTAATTTCTTCTTCAAATAGTTGATAGCTCTTTCATTTGCACTTGCATTATCAACTGTAATAGTGAAGATATTCTCCAAACCCCAAGCTTTCAAACAACCCTCAATAATTCTTCCAATTGTTTCCCCTCTATGATTAGTAACTTGAGAAAAACACAAAATTCTTTTCTGCAACTTCCAAGCATGATCAACAAAATGTGCGGTGATCACCATATAGCTCATATCTTGAATGGATGTCCAAATGTCAGTAGTGAGAGAAACCCTAACCTTGTATGCCTTGAAATAATTCTTGAAAGCTTCTTTCTCACTTATATAAAGCTTCAAAATGTCTCTTGCAACTGTTTTTCGTGAGGGAACTTCAAATTTTGGACAAGCTACCCGCATAAGACGACGAAATCCTTTATTCTCAACAAATCAAAATGGTAGCTCATCTATAATTACCATCTCCACAAGTGCTCTCCTAATTGCTTCTTTATCAAATCCAATAGACGCAAGATTGTTTGACGTCCCACTCTCTAAATTTTTCCCCCAAAAAAAAAAAGAACTTTTTGTTTCTCATCCTTCTCCGCATGTTGTTCACTCAAAACATATTTGGGGCACACATTCAAATGCTTCCACAAGTTAGTTGTGCCATGCTTTTTACTGTCTGAAGCAAAACTTTTTCCACAATAGTTGCACACACATCTATTCCCACTAATTTTTTTGAAATGATCCCACACTAACGAAACTTGAGGCTTCTTTCTCTTAGATTTGACAGATGTTGCTTGATTATTAAATTCATCTGCTTGACCTTTATTTGGGGAACCAGTTCTAGAAGCCATAACTGGAAAAAAAATGTATTAAAATAAAATTAGTTTATTCATGAATAAGAAGTGTAAATATTCCTTTGCAATCAGCAAGCATATTAAATGTATTAAGATAAAATTGAACCAGCAAGCAATCTATGCAACCGGCAGGCGGCAAGCATTTTAAATGCATTAAGATAAACCCTTTGCTTAATTACACTTAATTTCTTTCAAACCCAAAATTGATCCAATCCAATCCAAACCAATAAACAAATACAAACATATAAATTGAAGAAATCCTGAATTGAAGAATAATTAATTGACTGTGATCAATTTTTAGCTTCACACAGACATGGAACTTTACCTAGTCAAAGAGACAAACAAGACTCCAACTCACGTGCGAAATAATCAAACAAGGTGGAGACTTGGAGTCGTGGCGACTGGTGAGCCACTGTCGGCCTTTGAGATTGACTGTGATCAGAATATAGTCGTCGACACATTGAAGTGAGGCAGTAAGAGACGTTGAAGAGGGGACGTTGAAGTCGGCACGGCTGAGAGAAAATTGAAGTTAGTGAGATGGGAGAGACGAGTAAATATACAGTAATTACATGTGGTGAGGTCTACAATAACATTTTTGGAAGACATCGAGTGTCGGATGATACTCGACACTTACATGTGGAGTCGTGTCAGATTCACTACCGACATCGATATCAATCTATTTTGGAAGAAATCGAGTGTCGGATGATGCATCCGACACTCGACACTTATATGTCGAGTGTCAGATTCACAACAGACATCGATATCAATCTATTTTAGAAGACATCGAGTGTCGAATGCATCATCCGATACTCGACACTTACATGTCGAGTCGCGTCGAACTCTATCGAGCGCGTCGAGTTTTGTCAAATTTTGTCGAGCGTTTTTTCAGGTTGCTTGTTTTAGGCTTTTAGCTTTGTTTTCATTTTTGTCTTTTTGCATCATATTTAATTTAATTATAACCAATTAACTTATGTCATGTGAAAAATTAAATTGTTTTCAATAAAAAATATTCGGGTCGGGTATCAATCAGGATTATTTAATTTTATCCGATCTCGAGTCGGGTGATATCGGGTACTCCAATTTAGGGGTGTCAATTTGGGTCATGACACGCGAACACAACATGATTACGACACGAATATGATACAAGATTAATAAATGGGTCAGATTCGTGTTGAAGGTGTTTAACACGCCAACCCGTTTAATGACACGAATAGTTAAACATATTTTATCTATACTTAACATGTAAGCTCATTTAATGATATAAATTGTTACCTACTTACAATATATATATTATAAAACTGAAAATTTTATATTATAAAGTAAATTAATTTATAAAATTATAAATTATGATGATTTTAACAATATTTTATACGAACAATGATTTATATTCTAAAAATAATTTTAATTGATATAAATAAATAGAATATAATATATTATGTATAACTAAGTTAAACAATTAAGTAAATTATATAAATTAAATATGACACGATTATAACACGTGGGTAACACGTTTACTAACCGTGTCGGATCCGTGTTTCATGTCTTGACACGAATAATTAAATAGATCGACACGAATGACACGAATTGCCACTCCTACTCTAAATTTATACCCGATTTCAGTTATTTTTTTTCTCTTACCCGATCAAACCTGATTCAGGTCGGGTAAACCCGATCGGATTAGGTCGGATCGGAGAATTATACCCACCTCCATTGTGTTGATTTTTCCAATTTTTTAAAAAAATTAAGGAGAAAGGTCTCCAAGAAAGAAAGAGAAGGGAGAAGAAAAAAAATAGAAAAAGGACAATTCGATTTCCAAGAAAGAAAAGATGGGAGAAAAGAGAAGATGTAGAGGGGCATTAAAGTCTTTACAACGTAAATCATCCATGATTCCATTCTAACATAAAGTCAGTAATTTGAGGGTCATTTATAGTTAATTCTGAAAACTGGGGGTCACAGAAGAATTAGGTCAAACTTTAGAATCATGCATGGAATTTAACCATAAGTTGAAACCTTTGAATTGTGAAGAAGGATTTTGAAGTAGAACGGGAGAAATATTTACGGAGAAAGGTGATACTTAAGATAAAATCGAGGGAAGAAAGATATTGTAAAGGAAGTAGAGAAATCATAGGAAAGAGAAACAACAAGGAAAGAGAAACTAAATTCTTTAGTTTTTTATTTGTTTGCATTAAATGCTTTAGAAGCAACTTCCGATATAAAGAAGATATAAAGAAAATGCAGGATCTTGCGCTAGAGACTAATTTTTTTTCTCTGTGTGTGTGCTGTGTGTGTCCATATATATGTCTATGTGTAATTTTAGTGGTTAAAATATGATAACATATCAATTAGAAATGTATTTATTATAAATTTTTTTATTTTCCCATTCAGAATTTCTTTTCTCTTTTCTATATTATTATTATTTTTTTCATTTCTCTCATCATTACTCAACTCCTCTCTCCTATCTATTCTCTCATCGATCGAAATTCAATAAAAATAAAAATATGACTCTCTCCCCTCTAGGGGTGGGCATCGATCGGATCAGGTCAGGTTTAGACCCGACCGACTCAACCCAACACCTATTCGGGTAATGTAAAATCAACCTGAAATCGGGCAAAAAATACATAGGAACCGACGCTACCCGATCTTCATCGGTTCGGGTCAGGTAATCGGATTATTCGGGTTTCGTTGGCTTGTTTAATTTATACATATCAGATAAATAATAAGTTGAATCTGAAGATGAAAAGAATCCTAACATTGATCTATGATAGATGTTCATCAATAGTCGTTTTGTGATCTCTAAGTACTTGGACGAGTTTCACTTCTTGTATTGGTGCAAGGCCCATTTCTATTATAATTGGCAAAGTACCATTCTCGCCCAAGAATCCATGATTCAAATGATCTGGAAGTGACTTAAGCCCCACGGTATTGGCCTTCATCACAGAAGAGAGAAGTTTCACATTAGATAAAGGAAATTGAATGCATGAAACATCATACCTATTTGTGGTTACGGCTATGGTCTCATCTAAGCTTGCCACAGCTTCCTCCATTTCTTTAGATACTTGAATCAAAATTCCTGACTCATTGGAATTTTCTGTCCCTATATGCTCACTAATAGTTACATCCAATCCATTCTTGCGAGTTAACTCAAAATATCGTTGTGGCAAAGAATCAACAACGTCAACTGCAAAAACAGAATATAAGTCACTAGAGTACCTCATTACCTCAAAGATATTGAAACATATCACCTTGCCATCAAACTCTATGATGAAGTGCCATCATGAACATCAATCTTGGTTCTAACAGTTTTCGAGAATGGTCTCCCTAAAAGAATCGGAGTTGGATTAGGAGATGTCTCATCCTCTACTTCATGGACATAGAAGTTTGCTGGAAAAACCAATTGATTCACCTGCACAAGCACATCTTCCACAACTCTTTTGGGATATGCATTAAAATGATCAGCAAAGTCATTAAGATACAAATTAATACTTCAAGTATTTAAAAAAAAAAAAGAAAGAAAGTAAATATTATAAAAGATGGTGGAAAAATTTGCTTCCAAAATTATTTCCAACATAGAAATCCAACACAAATATCAAAACTTAAAAATTTAGACAAAAGACAATGTCATAGAATTTCGAAAATTTCTCCGGCACTGTTTCTAGAATAACCTAATCACTCTACTCCAAATCAAACCTCATGTCTACTGTGTCTTCCACCAAATCCCATCACCCAACATTGTCTTATCTCTCATGGACATCCTTGATCTCTACTCACTCCAACTGCCCTCTCATTGCCTCCGATCACGACCTGCTCTATCAATTCTGATGGCCATTGATGTAGCTAACCCCTTAGATTATCATTTGATTGCATCTCAAAGGCCTAGTTGCACTACGAGTGATGATGACAGTAATGGCGACAACAAGCATGGTTGCAAGTGGAGAGGAAACCATGGTTGTGAGTAGTTTGTGGAGATTCGGTTTTTGCATGTTTAAGAGAGAGGAAGAAAAACCAAGTTGAGAGAGAGAAGAAGAAAAGCGATGGGCTCAGAGAGGGGCGACTAGGGTTAGGAATGAGAAAGGGAGAAAAGTTTATATTTATATTAGTAATCCAGTGTAGCAGGATGTAAAGAAACATGTTTTGTATGGTTAATAGAAGGGAGACACGTGGTAAAATTAAAAATTTTAATCTAAATAATTTCGGGTCTGGTTGAACGGGTTTTGAAGTTTATACCCGATAAATATCCGATACTTATCGGATCTTGATATTTATACTTGAAATCGGGTTTATATACAGATATACCTGATTCTACCAGAATTGAGACGGATAAACCTAATCGAGTCAGTTAAAAATGCCCACCCCTACTCCCCTACACTCTACTTATATATTCTCTCTCCTCTCTCTTCACCCACAACAAACTAAATTGAATAAATAATATACTTTTTCCAAGTTAACCATCATCCACACAACTACATGTATCCATGGACAAACTTCAATATGTAGTTTCTACTGATAGAATCTAGCACCAGTAGTAAAAAAATAAAAACAAAACTACAACACAACTCTCACATAATTTTTTGTTTTTTAATTTTTTATGTAATAAACCTTCATGCTTCCAAGTCAAGGCTAGGGCCCTCCAACTTTTTGCGCGTAGTTTCCTCTAGATCTTGCTTCGTCTCAATCGTAAGATAGTTAGGGCACGTTTGGGAGTCCGGATTGAACTGGACTGGACTAAGATTGGGATTGGGATTAGGATTGGATTAGATGGGACTGGACTATAGATAATGCTATCTTATGTTTGGTGTAGTATGAGACTGGACTATATTAACATGTAATAAATTTTTAAGAAATCAATTTTTAAATATAAATTAATTTTATTTTATTCAAGTTTAATTTGAATATAATTTAATCTAATATCTAAATTAACAATATTTAAATCCTATTAATATTTTTATAAACATAATATTATTTTACATTACATTATGAATAAATTACTATATAAATTATAAATATTAATTTAATATTTAGGATTATTTTTTAAATTATTATAAAAAATCAAGATTAGTATTAGATAGAACTAAATAAAATTTAAATATATTTAAAAATTATATTTATTTATAAATTATTACATATAGTAATGTTATTAATTATTTGTTATATTATTGTTACATTAATTTGAAATTAAATAATCAAGATGAATTTGAGATAAAATAATTAAATATATAAATATAATTTAAATTTAAATTCATTTAAAAATTATTAATTATTACTATGATATATTTTATGTTCAAGAATAATTTATTATTAATTATATAATTATTGTTTTTATTATTAGCACAATTTATTAATTAATTAATCAAAATTTATTTTCATAAAATTAAGAAAATATTAATATAAAATAATAAATTATTTGTTAAATATATTATAACGTACTATACAATTAGAAATATATAAGTTGCATATTTGATTATTTTAATAATATTGTAAAATCTATTTAAAAAAATAAATGTATAGTATTTTAAAAATATTTTTTTACTAATAAATTGTTTATTTAAAATTATTATATTGTAATATATAATTAAAAAAATAAAGCTTATATATTTGACGATTTTAATAATATAATAAAATATATTTTTAAAAAAATTAATAATATGACGTTTTAAAATCATATTAATTTTAAAATATTAGATTATTTTAATTAAGAAATTTATATTATATTGCTTTTTATAATTTATCATTTATTTTTAATTTTCTTACATAATTAATAATTTTAGAATAATATTAAATTTTTATTTTTTATGGATTATTTTGATATTATTATACTAATACTTATTTTAAAAATATTTTATAAATTATTTATTTTAGTATTTTTAAAATTTAAATGCTTGTCCCAATCTTGGAACTTTTTGTCCCATGTTATCATATGGGACTCCTTGTCCCATGACTAGTCAAAAAGACAAAAGAGATGGGGACTCACCTTAGTCCAATTCCCTTCTCAAAAAATTGTCCAAACAAGAGATTGATACAATTTGTCCCAAATAATAGTCCAATCCCACCCCTGTCCCGGTTGCCAAACGCGCCCAGAGTCTGAAAAAGGAACTGTTTTGTATAGATACACCCGAGCCATCTAATCCATTATTTTTGTTCACCTCTAAGTTTCTAAGCTTGCTTGATCTCTATAAAACCTTTTCCACGTCATCTTCGTTGATAAAGGCTCTTCTGAGAAACTTAGGTAGTGTTTATTTAAATCACTTAACACTTTTTAGATCTAAACACTTCTTAGGACTTAATTTACCCTACTTAATAAGATGTTTATTTGTTCTTTTATATGCCACTTAAAAAAAGTGGTAAGAGTGCATCTTATTTTTAATATGATATTTTATCCTTATAATAAAAATATAAATTATTTATATTACATTTGTGCAAGTTCTAAAAATTAAATCAAAATTTTTTTCATTCAAATAACTAGTGTTATTTTTTTACAATCTTTTAAAAATAAAATATTTATTTTTATTATGAAAATTAAAATATATGGCTTTAAATATGTGTAAAATAAATAGTTTATAAAATTATATTGAAATATTAATATAGTAATAAATTAATAAGTTTATTTATTATAAAAACCAATATATTTATATTTTGTTTGATATAAGTCAAGATTATTAATAATTATATAATTTAATTATTTTTTAATTAATTTATTACATTAAATTTTTATTTATATTAATTTTATTAACCAATACCTGTAAAACAAGTCAAATTTTAAAAATTCAAATGCATATTTATTAAATAAATTATATTATTATAATTATTCTTTTTATATATTTTATATCATATATATACATAATTTAATTTTTAAATTAAAATTTGAATTTTAGTAAGTAATATTATATTATTTAAATATTTTATTTTAAAAAATAAAAAAATTTGAAAATTGCATCGTCGGAGCCGTCGTCCGCCGTCGGAGATGTAGCGCGTTTCGTTCATCGATTACACCATCATGATCGGATTTGATTGATCTACAAGCCTGTTGAAACGATTCTTAGTGAAATGGTGGCGTTTCATCGTAAAATGCATGAAAATAGTCGGCGGCCGAAGTTTTTTTGGCCTTTAACGGTTAAACGGTAACGTGTCTTGCAAAATAAATCCGACAGCCATGTAGTGCGAGGCGAGGCGGTCATGATGGTGCAGGCGGTGTCAACGGACGCTCGGATCTGCGACGGTTCACGACGACCGGCCAACAGTGACGCCGTTTCTGGAATTTGAATAAAAAATAAAATATTTAATATTAATATATTTTTATTTTTAATATGAAATATTTTTAATTAATTATATAATTTTTATTAATTAAATATAAAGGGTATTTATGAAATAAAATTATAATAAGAGGACAGTTTAGACATTTCAATATTTTCAGACATTTAGAAGAAAAAAAGTGATAAATTTTCACTTTTTATTTTCAGATAATTTTATCTGAAAATAAGTGATTAGATATACAAACAAACACACAAAAAATTTGTAACCTCTTAAATCTGAATTTATTCAGATTTAAGTGGCCTAATCAAACGGACCCTTAGCTAGCTTTGGGATCTGTTTGGAGATCTTTATACTTCAAGAACGAAATTTTGTTTGGCTTCTTCAAACTTTTCGACCGACACTATAAAACATGATCAAAATATGGTCCAAAGAGACGAATTCCCTTATAGAATGACGACATAGATATTTTTATTTTTAGTAAAATTGGTATGTAGAGAAGGGGGGAGAGAGAAGCTGAGTAGTGATGAGGTATTGAGTTAAAAATAAAATGAGAAATTGAGAAGTTGCATTATATGAGGAGACGAAAGTTATTTAACTTGAAAAAATTTATTTTTATTTAATTTAACTTGATGTGGGTGAAGTGAGAGGAGAGAGAAGAGATGAGTAGACATAAAGTAGATGGGTATTTTTACTTTGGAATAATTTCAATTTACCCTCTGAGGTTAGGTGCAATGATAAAGGAGGACCTCAGTTTTCTAAAATCTAAATTTACCCCCTAAGGTTACTGTAGCACCGTTAGATTTAACGGAATATGTATTAAATAGTAACTTAACGCTTTACAAATCATTTAAAAAAGTGTATTATAGTCTATTTTACTGTTTATTAGCGTTAAATTATTATTTAATATATTTTTTGTTAAATCTAATATTAATATTAAGTTATTATTTAATACATTTTCCATTTAATCTAACGGTTTAATACATTTTCCGTTAAATCTAACGGTAATACAGTAACCTCAGGGGGCAATCTTAGATTTCAGAAAACTGAGATCCTCAATTGTTTTTAAGCCTAACCTCAGGGGACAAATTGAAATTATCTCTTTTATTTTTATTGTATTTTGTTCGAGGAGAGATGAGTTAAACAATCATGAGATAGGAGTGAGAAAATAAATGACATAGAAAATAGAAAATAAAAAATTTTTAATAAATATATTTGTAACCGATATGTCAACATATTTTAATTATTAATTTTTATTTATCTAATGATAAATACGTAGTATAAAAAAGAGTGCAATTTTAAAAAATTATTGTTCTTTTTTCTATATATATAAAATAAATCATAGATTACTTTTACCTTTTGATGAAATTACGTTTGCACATTCAACTTTTATCACTTTCTATTAATGCTTACCTCTACTTTTTTGTAAAGTCATCGTGGACCACGTTTTTGTTAGTTTTGGAGTTAAATATTTGTAAATAAATTTAAATAATAGGGTTATCATGGTCATTTAACTTTTTATGTTATACTATAAAAACTAAAAATTTTTTTCTCTTTACAAGTTCTTCTTCTTCTTCTTCTGTTGGGAGAGTAGTATACGGGGAACCTAGATGAACCCTTTAGGCTTTATGGGAAAAATGGTGTTGTAAAGGTGATGTTGAAGAAGAAGAAGAAAAAGACGGGTGAGGTTGTGAAGAAATATTATCACTTGGATGTGGAGGAAAATTGAAATAGTTCTAAAGATAATAAGAGGAATGTTCCAGCGCATCCTCCATCATACTCAGAAACGAAAGTTCTGGAGAAACGTTGCTTTTAAGGAAAGATAAAAATTAGATTAATTTGCAAAAATCGCTATTTACCTGCTGTTTTTCTCTTTCTTTTCTCTCTTACACAAATTTTGCTTGGAAGCAAACATCCCCAACAACCCCTAAAACTCAGCAGCAACCCAGCAACCCAAAACTACAAACAGTAATTAAACAACCCTAAACTGGGACCAACAACCTGCAGGACTCAAGTAGTTACCTAGTGGCCCCAAACCACAATGCATATCAATATTTGGAAAGAAAACCCAAACCTTGAAAGAAAACCAAATCAAAATAAGGTTTTTAGGTATGTGAGCAGAGAGAAATTAATACCGTTATTTATGGGAGAAATGTTAAAAACAACAAAGGGAGAAAATTAATTGAGCAAAATCCATATTCAAACTCAAATCAAATAACCTAATCCAAGATCTGAATAGCTCAATCCCATACTTATCATACGTGGTAGCTATGGTCTTGTAAGTGAGAATTAGTGCCCGACCTAGGTTTGACCCACGATTCTGCCACCGACCGAGCGATGAAGATAAGAACTCCTCTGAAGATCCATTCGGCTTGGCGATAACGATGAGAGGTTGCCGCCAATGGTAAGCAGGTTGGTGAGACCTCCGACATGGGCGGGCTTATTGTCATCGAATTCGTTGGTGAATGTCTTCCACTCGAAGATCTCGTCGATCGAGTGTGACTCCAGCACTAGCCTGCACTGCGAGTGCCACAGTTTAACAATTGATTTCTTACCTTTTTGTTTAGCAATTAACTCCAGCATTTGCATTTTGTTTTAATTAATTTCTTTTTAAATAATAATTTAATATCATTGCAAACAACATAAGGGTGTTGTATCCATTTCATAACTATTAGTTAAGAATATTTTAGCAATTGCCATTAGAATGGATGGAAAAGTAATATTATTTTAGCTAAAATGGATGGAAAAGTGATGTTATTTAACAGTGAAATTAATAAACGATTGGTTCATGATAACTTTACAAAAAGATAGGAATAAATATAACATAAAGTGGCAAAAGATGAACGCGTCTATAATTTCTTTAAAATAGTCTATGATATTTGCTTATACAATTATTAGTAGTGTAAATTATCGGTAGATACTCAAATTTTATTGTATAATTATTTTAGTCATGAAATCTTTAGAAACGTTTATGCTTAATATCACTATAGAGATCTTTAATATTACTAGAGGCTACAGCTGCTAGCTGTTATAACGGCTGAGTAGATGGAGTAATCATTTTACGAAAGTAGTCATTGCTTTGCAGGCTCTCTTCTCCTTTTATTTGCAATCAATCAATAATTATATTCTTTATTGAACTAATTGTTTCCTACTTTTTGCTTTTGAATTTTTTTTATTAGGACAAAATAGTACTTCTATCAACTCGAAATTGCTTACTCAAAAGCCTGCAACACTAGCCTCCTCGTGTACTACCTATTACAGACTTTTAGTATCCCTTGTATTATGTGTTTTCTTAGCATACCTTTGCTTTTCAATTTAGTTGAGAGCGGTCGTTGCAATCAAATAGGAATGGTAGGATAGTTCAATCTTAAGTAGCTAGTTGTTTGATTCTCTTGAATTACTTTATAGGTATAAATAAGCAATCGAATGTCTATGCCAAGTATTAGTATTGTCATACTTTAGTGTATTAAATCAACTCAGATGATCAATAAAGCCAAAAACCAAAATAACACAATTGCATAAAAGTAAAAGAATACAAAAGAATGTTTTATGTGGTTCAACTCCCTGTCTACGTCTATTTCTCCATGTCTCCCCAGGCTAAAGAATAGCTCAGACCCTGCGTTTAGTCCATTTGTTATTCCTAGGTTTAAGGGAAATATGTTTGATGAAATAATTTCGTAGATATGTATTATTGCATCCTCGCCAGGTTATGATTGCTTTTTATAAGCAAGTTAAATCTTTATACTCAAAACTGCATGATTTAAAATGTATATTTGGAAAATGTGTATAATAAGAGAATATCTCTAGAAAATATAAACGAACAAGGCCTGACTTAAGTCACTCGATCCTTATTACATGCCTCGAAATCGGGTCCATATTTCACCTGAATTTAAAGATAGTTTTCAAAATACCCAAATTATTAATTTATGTTACAGTGGTGAAGGATTGGATAGTGGCCCAAGGCCCAAGCCCGCATGGAATCCTTGAGTGCCCAACCATGCATTTTGACAAAGGAATTAGAAAGGCCTAAAAGCCTAGACAGCCAGCCTATAACCCATCTTCAGTCCATCAGGCCTATGTCGATGTCTTGTTAGCTATGAATAAGGACAAAAGTGAGTGAAAGGATCAAGAAAGAGATAGAACCTGCCAACAATAAATGCGATAGGTGAGCCTTATGCAAATAGACAGAGAAAATTCAAAATGGGGAGAGAAGAGGGAAAACAGCAACAGGAAGCCAGGGGAGCAATATGAGAGGGAAAAGGGAAGATTTTGTACATGGGATAAAAGGAAGAAATGGAGGTCGAGGAGGAAGAAGGGTTGTTGGACGTGGGAAGTACCTCACATCAGAGCCTCGAATAAGGAAAGAAGTCCAAAGGAAGCAATCTAATGTGACAGGCAACAATAGTAAGGGGAAAGCTTGAGGGAGGCCTGGGGAGAAGAAATCGAGATGGCTAAGTAGGAAATAAAGGGGAGGATTATCTCTCTGGGGAATTCACAACGAAACAGAACCAAAAAACTCCAAATAATCGCCTCTATGCTCTCCTAAACTTCATCATCATTTTCACTTTGATTCTATTTCTACATTGATTCAGTTACATTACTTAGACTAACCTTGCATTACCGATTCATATATTTGAGAATCTGACTTTGGCATCAGAATGCTTTTGCATTGTAGGTACCCAAACCCTCCCCCTTGAGGAGCAACATTCAACTGGTAAGAATGTTGTGTTCGTGTGGGCTACCATCTAAAGAGTTATGCTAAGAGTGAGCTGCTGGTCTAGTCCAAAGTGCAGTACATGAATTGGTTCCTTCAAATAGGTAAAAATAAAAAAATTCTAAACTGTATTTTAATATTGTACCAAAACTGTATTTGATGTAATAATTAAAAGAAACTATTAGCTTAATTTAAAATTATGGGAAACCGAGAGATATATATTGTTTTTTATTTTACAAGAAATTTTAGATTGCTTCTACATACCCCCTTTTTTAAATTAATTTCATTTAAATGCTCTAGATGTCTCAAAAGCAAAATATTACAATGAATTTATTATACTTTATTGGACCAATAGACTACAAATTCCAAGGCGGTATATTTTTCATTTTTTTTCATAATATTTTTGTGAAAAAGCTTAATAAGGGGTTTAGAGCGCTTGGTTCAGAGCCTGTGATATTTTCTTGTTAAGTCAACGTCCGAAGCCTTTCTTTGCCCAAGAAAACTTCTTCAACGGTATATGTACTATTATCTCTCTGTTTTGGCTCATCTTTCATGTTATTCTTCTTATTATCTAACTATTTATGTATGTATATGAATGTACATATTTACATGTATATGTAATCAGCATTCACACCCTAATGCTTAATCATATTCTCCCCCTTTTGGAGTTTTTGTGTAATACATGCATAAATCGATATATTTATATATGGATGTGTGTATGTATATTTAAATTTGTACGTACATATGTATATTATGTATGTATATATGCATGTGTAGATATGTACATTTATTGATGAATGAAGAAAGTTCAAGCTTAATGCATGTACATGATGATTTTTTTTTTTTATCTATAATTTTATTGCTTTTATGATAAATATGAAATTATGATCAATGCGGTGCGGAAGAGGCGTTGAGGAAATATTTGTGTTTTGAGGGTCTTATTGATATTAAATATACCATTTAAAATGCATATTTTGAAAATTTGTAGAATAAGAAAATATTTTTAGAAAATATAAACGAACAAGGCCTAACTCCTAAGTCACCGGATCCTTGTTACATGCCTTGAAATCGGGTCCATGTTTCACATAAATTTAAAAATAGTTTTCAAAATACCCAAATTACTAATTTATGGTATAATAGTAAAGGATTGGGATACTGGCCCAAAGACCAAGCCCGCATGCAATCCTGAGTGCCCAGCCATGCGTTTTGACAAAGGAATTAGAAAGGCCTAAAAGCCTAGACAGCCAGCCTATAACCCATCTTCAGTCCATCAGGCCTATGTCGATGTCTTGTTAGCTATGAATAAGGACAAAAGTGAGTGAAGGGACCAAGAAAGAGATAGAACCTGCTAGTAATAAATGCAATACGTGAGCCTCGTGCGAATAGACGAAGAGAAATTTCGAAATGGGGGGAGAAGAGGGAAAAAAGCAACAGGAAGCCATGGGAGCTATACGAGAGAGAAAAGGGAAAATTTTGTACATGTGATAAAAAGGAAGAAATGAAGGTTGATGAGGAGTTGGCCGTGGGAAGTACCTCACATCAGGGCCTTAAATAAGGAAAGAAGTCCAAAAGAAGCAACCTAAGAAGACAGGCAACAATGGTAAAAGGGAGAGCTTGAGGAAGGCCTGGAGAGAAGAAATTGAGATGGTTGAGTAGAAAATAAAGGGAAGGACCATCTCTTTAGGGAATTCACAATGAAATAGAACCAAAAAACTCCAAAGAATGGCCTCCCCCCACCTTCATCATCCTTTTCACTTTGATTCTATTTCTACATTGATTCAGTTACTTTACTTAAATTAACCTTGCCTTACTGATTCATATATTTGAGAATCTGACTTTAACATCAGAATGCCTTTGCAGTGCAGGTACCCAAACCCTCCCCCTTGAGGAGCAACATTCAACTGGTAAGAATGTTGTGTTCGTGTGGGCTACCATTTGAAGAGTTGTGCTAAGAGTGAGCTTCTGGTCCAGTCCAAAGGGAGGTACATGAATTGGTTCCTTCAAATAGGTAAAAATATAAAATTCTAAATTTTATAATATTGTATCCAAAAATGTATTTGATGTAACAATTAAAAGAAACTATTAGCTTAATTTAAAATTATAGAAAATAGAGAGATATACATTGTTTCTAATTTTACGGGAACACCCTTTTTCTTTAAAATTAATTTCAAGTAAATGCTTTAGGTGTCTCAAAAGCAAAATATTACAATAAATTTATTATACTTTATTGGACCAATAGACTACAAATTCCAAGACGGTGTATTTTTCATTTTTTTTAATATTTTTGTGAAAAAGGCTTGATAAAGGGCTTAGAGCGCTTGTTCAGAGCCTGTGATATTTTATTGTGAAGTCAAAGGCCGAAAGACTGTCTTTTTATTAGTTAACCTTCTTCAACCTTGGTAGCTACCAAGTACTAATGTTATTTGCAAACCCTCCGAAGCCTTTCTTTGCTTGAGAGAACTTCATCAATGGTATATATACTATTATCTCTCTGTTTTGGCTCCTCTTTCATGTTATTCTTCTTATTATATAACTATTTATGTATGTATATGAATGCACGTATTTATAAGTATGTGTAATCAGCTTTCACACCCTAATGCTTAATCATATTCTCCCCTTTTGGAGTTTTTGTGAAAGACATGCATAAATCGATATATTTATATATGGATGTGTGTATGTATATTTAAATTCATACGTACATATGTGTATTATGTATGTTTATATGCATGTGTAGATATGTACATTTATTGATGAATGAAGAAAGTTCAAGCTTAATGAATGTACACGATGCTTTTTTTTTTTCTGGGATTTTGTTGCTTTTATGATAAATATGAAATTGTGATCAATGTGGGAGAGGCGTTGAGGAAATATTTGTGCTTTGAGGGTTTTATTGATTTTATAGTGAAGCGGGCCATGAAGAGGAAGATAGGGATCGGAAGCGCTTTTTGTGGGTTTTCTTGTCATTTTGTGTAATAATCAAAGTGAAAAAGCAAGAGATGATCGTTTTTTTTATTACTATCTGGGTATTAATGCAAGATTTTTAGGGATTTCATTCTGGGGAATAGTAATGATCACTTCCACATGTAGGCATCAATTTGAAGTGATTTACAGGAGGGGATTGGGAAGGCAGTGGATGGGAAAAATACACCAATGAAAAGAAGTAGTTTGACTGTTGGTTGAATGAAAGTATGGCCTTATAACATGTTGCAACTTGGAAATGATATTGGGAATCTTTTTCAGTGCATTCTCACACTGAGAGAACATGCTTTTGTAAATTTAAGTGTAATGAAATTTAGATAAATTTGGGCCTTAATCTTCTACTTTCCCATAGATACATATACTGACAATCTTGGAATTTGGATAGAAGAATTGGGAGTTTGAAAGTAGCTATATAGGTACATATCCCTGAGATGGGGTTAATCTTTTGTATTCTTGTTCTTGGAACCTTTTAACATAAATCTATAGTAATTTTTTTTTTTTTCATTTTCTCCAATAATTCACATAATCTAGGCCATGCTAGATGGCATGAGAAACTAAAATATATCCCTGCAGGTGGGACTGGGTTTCTGTCGAGTATTAATTGCTAGTTGAACGTACCAAGTGCTATAGGGGGTTTAGGTAAGCTGTGAAAAACTAAATCAGTTTAAAGTTAAATATTGTTACCTCAGAAGGATTCGATGTTACTGCCCTTAGTTTGAACAATAGTAATGCATGTTAACAACAAACTTGGCTGGCCCTTTTTATTTATTAGAGTTTCTTTTATAACAATATCAATTTCATGCAATTTGTGTTTTGGTGGAAGAATTCATAGCAATGGTTCTACTAGTGTTGTTGGCTATTGCTATAGGCAAAGGCTTGTTTCATGTTAAATAGTATGGTTAATTTGCAGTACTTCACTACCAATTGGCTTCTATCAACAGTCTGGTGAATTTAGTTTTGGCCATGGCTGATGCATGTTCCGCAAAGCGTGTCAAGTTTTATCAAAACATCACTCTTGCTATTTTAGGCACTGGTGAATTTAGTTTTGGCCATGGCTGATGCATGTTCCGCAAAGCGTGTCAAGTTTTATCAAAACATCACTCTTGCTATTTTAGGCATACTTTTTGATGTAGGACAAATTAGAAATAGATTACGGATTTTAATTTTGATTTTAGGGATTTTAATAGAATTAGGGATTTTGACTATTATTAGGGATTTTGACTTCCTAAATTGGGAGTAATCCTAATTTGACTCATTTTTCTAAATTAATAGTTTACTATTTTATTTAGAATTTAATTTTGGTATTTTCTAGTTAAACTAGGATTATGATTCTATTTCCTAATAGGATTTTATTTCCTAGTAAAGCTATACTTTAAGGTCCTATAAATAGGAACCTTCAGTTATGTTATTTTCAGATTTGGTTGTTATTGGTTTTTGATCTTTTAGTAAAAAGATTGTCTTCTCCCTCAAATTCACTCTATTTCTTCCTAAATTTCTTCTATTATTTCTCCCCCTTTTCTTTGTCTACATCTCCCTCCCTTTCTGTTAACTTGAGGAACCCTGTTCCTCATCACTTTTTTTTCGATTTTGCTTTGAATATTCTGTTTTTCTATTGGGATTATAATACCCTTCAATTTCTTCTAGGATAATGTTTGCAAGAAATGTGGATATAAAGGTTACATAGAGGACTTATATGCTGTGTGCAGTGTAAGGTTCCTGCAGGAAATCTACGTTGAAGACGAATTTGATTAGATCAGTTCCTAATTTCATACCATGATCATGTATATCATATATAGAAATCAAATTGAGCCGAGTTTATTGCGTTCCTTGTTTATTGTTATCGTTGGAAAATTGAAAAAATAGATAAAATTAGGGGACTTCAATGAAATTTAGACACATCCTAAAAAATTTTCATGTCATATATATTTTGTTGAAAAAATGACTAAAATACCTTTGAAATTCAAACTAAAAAAAAAGATGTGTTTCGTTGTGACGAAGAAGATACTTAACATGTCGAGTCATGTTGGATGTTTCAGTCGACACTCGACATCATCGTCGGTGTTCATTCGACACTAGATGTTTAGTGTCAAATGAACACCGACGATGATGTTGAGTGTCGGTTGAAGCATCCGATAGGACTCGACACGTCGAGTGTCTTCTTCATTATGACGAAACGCGTCGATTTTCACCATTTTTACATACATCAAACAAAAAAATCAATCAAATAACACTTTATTTAGTCTCACAAATATGAAAAAAATGCAAATCCAAACTCAAATTTAAAATCTATCCTAAATCTTCAAACACAGAATAAGTTTTTCGTTTCTCTTGCTGCGTTTCGGATTGCGTTTTTGAAGGTGTTGAGGGGTATTAAAAGCTGGACAATAGTAGACGGTTATGGAAATAGGAAGAGGTAAGTGAAGGAAAGAGGGAAATAAAGAGTTTAAGAATAAATTAGTTTCAAAGGCTATTTGAGTCTTTTTATCAAGAAAGTGTCTATGACATAAAATTTTTTTAGAATGTGTTCAAATTTCATTAAAGGTCCTTAATTGTGTCTATTTTTTCACTTTTCCCTTATGTATATATGTGTGTGTACCTATTATTGGAAAAATTGAAACAATGGATACAATTAGGGGCTCTTAATGAAATTTGGAGACATCCTAAAAAATTTTCATGTCATAGACACTTTCTTGACAAAAAGACTTAAATATCCTTTGAAATTCAATTTATTTCTAAACTCTTTATTTCCCTCTTTTTTTCACTTACCTCTTCCTATTTTCATAATCGTATTCTATTTTTATAACCGTCTGTTGTTGTCCAACTTTCAATACCCCTCGACACCGTCGAAAACGCAGCAAGAGGAATGAGAAACATATTTTGTGCTTGGGGATTTGGGATAGATTTTAGAGATTTTGAATTTGAGTTTGGGTTTATCTTTTGTATTTTTTCTGTATTTGTGGGGCTAAATGAAGTGTTTTTTGGTTTGATGGGTGTAAAAATGGTGAAAATCGACGCATTTCGTCTTGATGAAGAAGACACTTGACATGTCGAGTCTTGTCGGATGCTTAAACCGACACTCTACATTATCGTCGGTGTTTATTCGACACTAGACATAACATATCGAGGCTTGTCGGATGCACGGACCGACATAAGATATAACGTGTCGAGTCTTGTCAGATGCACGGAACGACACTTGATATAACGTTATATCAAGTGTCGGTCCGTGCATCCGACAAGACTCGACACATTATGTCTAGTAAACACTGACGATGATGTCGAGTGTCGGTTGAAATATCTGATATGACTCGACATATCGAGTGTCTTCTTTGTTACGATGAAACGCGTCTTTTTTTTTAAGTTTGAGTTCAAATGGCATTTTAGTTATTTTTTCAAGAAAGTGTCTATGGTATAAAAATTTTTCAGGCATAAAATTTTTTTAGGATACCTAAATTTTATTTAAGATCCGTAATTTTGCCTATTTCTTTAATTTTTTTATTATTTAATTCATGTACTGACTATTCTATCTAAATAGTAGGGATGACATTTTTCGGCACGGTCGTCAGCCAAATAGAAACCATTTTATTTAATTGCTCGTGCTTTAATGTTGTCAAATTTAGCTATTGTCAGGAGATACTTCCAAAAAGTCGAAATAAAAAGGTTGCTTGGACTTGCGAAGAATGTACTATTAACCTTGATCCAATTTCACCCAGAAGTGACCGCATCCTTCAAGCTGCTGAAGTTAGATTGATTAGGAAGCAGAAGCTAAAGATGTTGGCTTCCCCTAGAAATATGGCTCGAGATCATGTGCACACCTTGATCGAAGAAGCAAAGCAGGTCGAATTTGATTGCGTTGTCTCTAATAAAGAGCAGAAGCAGCATAGGAGGAGGTTGGTCCTGGAATTTGGAGACGACTCTTGATTATTGACCAGTATAGGAGGTGGTTGCTATATATCTTGTCAAAACCTAAAAATTTTGAGACATTTCTGCCTAGCATGTGGATCCAAATAAATAGCTTCGGCTGATCAGGATTTGGGCCGGATTGTAGTAATTATGTGTATTATATTAAAGAGAGGAGTGATCATGATTTCTATTTTCTATTAATTTGTTTTTAAAATTGGTCTTTATAAAATCAAGTTGCCATCGCGTCTAGTACAGTCCAACTAACAACTACAAATTAGTCTGGTTAGTCACTATATTTCTTGAATTCAAAATTGGAAATATGTTTAACACTTTCTTATTTTATGTTAAGTCAACAACTTGTGTTTTTATATCATATATGTTAATTGGGTGGTTTTAAGATATGTTTTAAGGTACATGTTAAAACTTTAAATGTTATGTATTTTTGTATAAAAATTCATTAAAATTATATAAATAATTGTGTTTTTAATAGAATGTGAAATATAATAAAATAATGAATTTAAAATAACTTTTAAGATTTTAATTATTATGATAATGAAAATACAAATTTTTGAAGATTTTAATGTGTTTTTAGGACAC
>SNVD02006655.1:0-26170 GCA_013180625.2 Boswellia sacra | reverse complement strand
TTGGCCTTGGCCGGAACATTTTGGCTTTGGCTAGATCTTGTATTGTGTTTTGTGTGTTTATGTTATTAATGAATTTCCTTTTTCTTGCATTTTATTTTCTTTCTATTATAATGTTCTTCTAATTTCTCTTTTGCTAAGGTGAAAGGTGAAACCCTTGATATGAGAATAAGGATTCTCTAACCCTTAATATGTGCTTAATAATCTTAATCTTACAATGTTTATTCAATATGATTAATATTTTATTTCTTAATCAATCTTGACACCACTCGTAAAGTGAAGGTCTTGATCCATTGTCGACAATCCTTGGCACATCAAATGCTTGGATCCTTTCTAGATGATGTATGGTTCTTCCTTACCGACACGAATCTAGTTAGAAACCTTGATTTGTTGTAGACATATGATGATTGGCACATTGGATGCTTGAACCCATTTACAAGAAGTGGTATAAATATTGGTAATGAACAAATATAATTCATATAACTAAAATGGGTTAATTATCCTTATTCGAAATATCAAGGGCGGATCCCCTAACCTTAGCCTTCATTGTTATTGTGTTATTTCCTCTTGTATTTTAATTATTCTATTGTTTATGAACTTTTTATTTTATTTACTATGGTAGGTTCTACCACCTTATGAAATTGTTCTTTAATTTACTATGTTTGGTTATACCACCTATTTCCATGGATGGTTTTACCTCCTCTTGCTTTTTGTTTTATATTTGAATGGTCGGTAATACCACCTACCATCTTACATCTTGTTGATATTATCATGTCACCTCTTTGAATCATCCATATCACATTTGTTTAGCTTATAATTTGTAACGCTTAAATTCCATTCCTCGTGGATCGACTCCGGTCTCACCGGGTTTTATTACTTCGACACTCCTATACTTGGGAGACAATCCTTTTTCGGATGTGTCAAGTTTTTTGGCGCCGTTGCCGGGGAAGGTAAAATTTGGCGTACAAAATTGTAAGTACTCTCTTTTCCCATTTCTATTTTTATTTTTCTTGTATGTGTTCATCTTTTCTCTCCCCATTTCTATTTCTATTTTTCTTGCATGTGTTTATCTTTTCTTTCTTTTTGCATTAGTTGGTAGAATTGTTAGGAGTCATTCATCTTCTTTAAAAAAAAAAAAAAACTCATTCCCAACCAAGAACATTAATGGATTGCCTAAATCTTGTAAGAACTTGTGCACAATCATGCACAGTCTTCCCTCATGAACCAACATATTTTGACCATGAATCGGATTTCATTCAATTCTTACCCCACTTTCATGGCCTAGATGTTGAAAACCCATTTTTGCACTTGAGAGAATTTGAAGAGTTTTGTAACACTTATAGTGACCTTAATTGTAGCATAAACATCTTAAGATTAAAGCTTTTTCCTTTTTCTCTAAAAGATAAAGCTAAGACATGGCTACAAAATCTTATGTCAAGATCCATTAGCTCATGGGATGAAATGCAACAACAATTTCTTAAAGAATTCTTTCCTCCCTATAGAACAAATTCTCTCAAAAATCAAATCATCAATTTCACTCAAAAACGAGGAGAGACCTTTTACCAATGTTGGGATAGGTATAAAGCATTACTTAATACTTGTCCTCATCATGGTTTGGAAACATGGGAACTAGTTTTAATTTTCTATGAAGGTCTTACACATCAAGATAGGCAAATGATAGAATTATTGTGTGATGGACAATTTGACGATAAATACCCAGATGAAGCCATGGATTTCCTAGACTTACTAGCGAAAAATGCCCAAAATTGGAATAATGTTGACACCTATGAGGTGCCAAGAACATCTAGTAGAGGCATTTATAACTTTAAGGAGAATCATGATCTTCATGCTAATTTTACATCCCTAGCTAGAAAAGTCGAGGATTTAGAAATGTGGTCTATGCAAGAAATTGTTTGTCACACTTGTAATTCTAGTGATCATCCAACGGATGATTGCCCAAAGGTGCCTACCTTTAGAAAAAGTCTCCATGACCAAACCAATGTTTTAAACACTTTCCAAAGGTCAATTCCTAATCCTTACTCACAAAAGTTTGGATGGAAAAATCACTTGAATTTTGATTGGAGGAATGATAATCATGCACACTCTTACCAACCTCCCTTTCAATCATGTCAAAATTTTCAAAAAGCTCATGATCATGCATCTTATAAGGATCTTGAAGAAACATGGAATTCATTCATTGCAAAGCAAGAGGCTTTTAATAGTCAAGTTGCTCAAACTCTGGCAAACTTGAATGATGCTCTTGAAAAACTTGCATTTGCATTTAGTACTCATGAGAAATGTGTGTTTCCATCTCAACTCGAGCCAAACCTCATCAATCCACGTGTGAGTAATCCAAGTAGCCAACATCTAGATGAAGATTCGGTAAGTGCTCTTCTCGAAGATTCGGTAAGTGCTCTTCATGATGGTAGGGTTGATCAAGAACATATTCCTAACCCTTATGAGAAAGATGATGAATCAATCCTAAAGGGTAAGGATGAGGTTAATCAACTTACACCTAACAAAGAAAAGACCGAATCCTCACTTATGCATCATGCAAAGGAATTTACCCAAAATTTTGATATTAATGAATTTTTCGAGCATGATGAAAATGAGGAAGCTAATAGGACAAAAACTAACGTGGAAGACTATATCCAAAATGAGAATTTTTCAACTCCTTTGGAAATCGGGTTAACTAGTTCTTTTGAACCAAGTATGCAACTAGTGCCCATTGCTTCTAAAGAATTTTCATTGCTTGATTTTGTACAGGTGAAGGAGATTAAGAGTTGGGAGCCATGGTTCGAAAAAAAGGAGGAACAAACATCCACACTCAATAATGCATGCTTTAAGGGCAAACAAACTCAGATAGTGGTAATCTCTTTCATTCTCACAAATAAAGGAAAAAGAAAGGTACCACCTCAATGGCATATTTTTGACCGTGGTAAATCACTTTTGAAGAGATCCCTCTTTTTGCATTTCTTTATAATGATTGATCAAATTTTATCCATCTATGCCATATTTTCATTTTTATTTTTATTCTTGATTTTTGCTATCATTTCTAGTTTGTTTTTATTTTATTTTGTGTGTGTTTATTTTATTTGTGTGTTTTTATTTTGTTTTCCGGTCAAGTGGCAGATACGGTACTCCGTGACTTTTAAAGTCATTTTTCAGTTCCCTAAAAACTGTTGCTCACCTTGCATCCATTTTCTTTTCTTCTCTCTCATTTTCTTCATAGTCTTGGGAATCTGACTCAAAACGACCCTGTTTGCCAGTTTATAAGAAAACTGGATGGGAAGCATATCCCCAACTCATAGAAGGTGTTTAAGCCGTTTCTAGACGTAAAACCAGAGGAAGATGTGAGCCACAGTCACAACTACCTATACATATGCATGTGTGCCATCAATTTTTAAATTTCTTGTCTTTTAGCATGTTATTTATGAGTCTTTCAGGTCATCTCTCTTGAATAACAGAAGCTTCAGGTAATGTCCCCTATACTTTATCTCTCTACATTTAAACATTGAGGACAATGTTTCATTTGGTTGGGGGGGAAGGATAGTAGACATAAGTGTGTCTTGAAATTTTATTTTTTCTTGCAAAAAAAAAAGAAAAAAAAAACGAGTTAGTAATTAGATTCAGAGTGCGGTGTAAGGAGTTCAAATCCTTTTGAGACGCATTCTGGGTCAGGAATGGCAGAGTAGGGAGGACCAGTTTGAACTCTTAAAACCCATTCTAACCAATTTGTCATTTTATTCTTGCATTTTTGAAGATTTATTTGATATTATTTAGTCTTGATTTTTTAATTTTATAACAAGGAGGTCTTATTCATTTCACTTTGAATCATTCAAATCTATGAACTCTCACAACCTTATCATTTAATAAATTGTGTGCTTATGTGCTCATTAAGCAAGTATCTATGAATCTTTCTTCACACACACACATACCTTGATGTATGATTGTGGGTGGCGAAATGAAATATTGCAATATTTGAGTTCTTTTGTTTTGTTTAGGATAACAACAAAAGGAAGGGGAAAGTTTAAAAAAAATGAAAAAATGAAAAATGAAAGCAAAAAAAAAAAAAATCAATGGTGGATAAGTTTCGTCTTGTAGCCTCCTTAATTCGAGCAATTAAGCCCGAGGGGTGCCTCAACACCTAATACCCTAAGACCAACTGGTTTGGGAGCTATTGGCCCAAAGCTCGCTACATGGATTAAGGAGAAAGCTTAATGGGATTGAACATTGCACTATCCACAAGTTTCTAAGCAAAAATAAAGCATCGGCAACCCGAGTCGTTAAGCTCGTAGGGGTGTCTTAACACCTAATGCCCTAATGCCAACTGGTCTGGGAGTCATTAGCCTAAGGCTCGCTACATGGGTTAAAGATGCATTCTTTCAAAAAAAAAGAAAAAAAAAGAAGAAAAAAGAAAAAAATGTATAAAATGAATGAATATCCCCCTACCTAAGGTTGTTAGCCTTAACAAATACTAGAACCGATATGGCTTATTTCTAATAAGCCCATAGTCATGTGTCAACTGAGCACAAAAGAAGGTTTGTGGATATCTTGACTGAAGGGTACATGAGTCTTTAAAAAAAAAATCAGTTGAGAGTTTGTTTATTTGGATAAAATCAAGGAGAGTGCAATAATGACCACCTTGGATGTAAAATTCTATAAATCACTTCTAAATAATAATGCTTTAATTGCTAGGGACTAGCAATAAGCTAGTTGGGGGGTGTGATGAACACTTAAATATGCATGTTTAATAAGAGTTTAGTTCATCATATTGCATTAATAGTGTCATTAAATTCCTCAACTTAAGCATATTTGTAGCATTTGCATCTTTGGAATTAATTTCTCTTAATTTTGGTTTTGTTACAGGTTCGGTAAAATGGGCATAACTCTCTATTTATAGATCAGAATGGTGCAATTCTTAATGTTTTGGAAAGCTGATTTAATTGTCTACAATATTGCATTTCACAAGAATCATCAAATTCGGGCTCTTAGTGGACCAAAATTGGGCTTGAAGTGAACCCATCTACAGTCTCGGCCCAGTCTGACAGGCCTCAGTATTTGGACCGTATCTCTCAAAATACGTATCCAAATTGTGCAAATCAATATGTTCTAGAAAGCTGAGAGAAATATCTACAAATTTTATGAAGACATGTGATTAAAATTCCCAACATTTCAATGTCAAAATTGATGGTCAAAGTGGGTGCCTAATGATCCCAATTGTCAAAGATATTTACAACTAGTATTTGACAATTATGCCCTTGTAATTTGACAAGTTTGCCCCTGGATGTATCTATAAATAGAGGTGCCTTGTGACCCATTAGGGCATCTTGGCCTTAGCTGGAACATTTTGGCTTTGGCTAGGATCTTGTATTGTGTTATGTGTGTTTATGTTATTAATGAATTTCCTTTTTCTTGCATTTTATTTTCTTTCTATTATAATGTTCTTCTAATTTCTCTTTTGATAAGGTGAAAGGGTGAAACCCTTGATATGAGAATAATGATTCTCTAACCCTTAATATGTGCTTAATAATCTTAATCTTATAATGTTTATTCAATATGATTTATATTTAATTTCTTAATCAATCTTGACACCACTCGTAAAGTGGAGGTCTTGATCCATTGTCGACAATCCTTGGCACATCAAAGGCTTGGATCCTTTCTAGATGATGTATGGTTCTTCCTTACCGACACGAATCTAGTTAGGAACCTTGATTTGTTGTAGACATATAACGATTGGCACATTGGATGCTTGAGCCCATTTACAAGAAGTGGTATAAATATTGGTAATGAAACAAATATAATTCATATAACTAAAAAGGGTTAATTATCCTTAATTGAAATATCAAGGGCGGATCCCCTAACCTTAGCCTTCATTGTTATTGTTTTAATTCCTCTTGTATTTTAATTATTCTATTGTTTATGAACTTTTTATTTTATTTACTATGGTAGGTTCTACCACCTTATGAAATTGTTCTTTAATTTACTATGGTTGGTTATACCACCTATTTCCATGGATGGTTTTACCTCCTTTTGCTTTTTGTTTTATATTTGAATGGTCGGTAATACCACCTACCATCTTACATACTTGTTGATATTATCATGTCACCTCTTTGAATCATCCATATCACATTTATTTAGCTTATAATTTGTAACGCTTAAATTCCCTTCCTCGTGGATCGACCCCGGTCTTACCGGGTTTATTACTTCGACACTCCTATACTTGGGAGACAATCCTTTTTCGGATGTGTCACTACCACCCAACCCTCACACTTAACCCTAATCATGACCTAAACCATGCTCGAGACTCAACGGCTAGGGCTAGACAACCCCCATGCGTGTTCACCTTAAAAGCTAGGGCTAGGGGTTTTGGTGCATAACCTTTGTGCTTAAAACCCTAGCCACCATGCTTTGTTGATTCGACCTCCATGATCCTTTAATCTCCATCAAAATTCATGATTTTTAGATCAATAATGCATCATATGTAAATCTGATTATTTGATTGAGCTTAAGGCAATCCTTCTAGAGTCATGAATTCTATATCTATGGTATAATATCTATTAACATACAGATCTTATAATCCTAACTAGCCATGGTATTGACCTTTAATTTTAGATCTTACTTTTTATTCTAGTCAATGACTATAGCCTGTATACTAGAGGTACACGACCCACTCAACATTAGAGTAGGAATGGCTTTAGTGCTTGAGTGTAGAAATTCATATTCGGTCATGATATATCCACCAAATGGATAATTTCTACGTGGTACATGCTCAATGCATTCATAATACACAAGTGTTTTTGTCCTAAAGTCCCTACTTCAAATAGTTAGAGACTCACTATTTCACCATTTAAGACAACCAACACAATAATCTTGTTCAAACAAAGCGTCCAACTTTTGTTTATAAGTCATGAACTAGTCTTGGGCTATGATAAAATTTTGGATCTCATTTATATCTCATATAAACAAACACTTTATCATTTTTTAAGCTCTGGAGCCTTTAAGTCATTGATACAATTATATTTGGTAAATAATAACTCTTTATTAATTTATAAATGTTTCCAAATACAGAAATGATATCCATACACTTAGGACAAATATCTAACAATTATTTTTGTATAAAATAAAAATAGAAATTTTATATTTTATATATATACAAGATATATACATACGAAAAATTTCATCCATGAACCTAAGGTAAGGCCTAAATACGTTTTGTCCCCTCCTTTTGAAAATAAGTTAAAATGACCTTGTTGTTAAATCATTTCTGTTAACTTTGATAACCGAAAGGTAAATAAGTAATTTTGTCACAATATATAAAATCATCTAATAAATCTTATTTTAATTTAAGGAATTTGAATACTTCTAATTAAAAAAAATTTCACATGAACACTACAAATTACAAATCTTGCATAAACACCTCAACCATAATACCTAACAACCCCACTCATTACAAAACCACCCCCACCCACCACCAGCTATCGTAAAACTACCCCACCGCAAACCCACCCATCCTCTATACCACAACCATCGTAGAACTACCCTTGTTGCAGACCCACCCATTACACAGTCTCCCTACTAGAAGCAACATCACAATCCAACACAACTCAAAAGAAGTATTATAACCCCAAGAACATAATCAACAACAAACAATATGATTGCACGATTCATTAGATTTAAGATGGAATGATGAAACTACAAAATAAAGAAAAAAATTTGTAAATTTGAAAGATTGTGGTGGTAACCACTGGTGTGATGGCATGACAATCGTAGTCACCATCCTCTCTCTCTCTCTCTCTCTCTCTCCCCCTCCCTCTGCAAGAGCCGCTTTGCGATTCCCATTTTATAGATTTCATAACAAATAAAATAAAACTTCATAAATCCAAAATTAATGAACTGATTTGTTCCTCAAAAACAAAACCCAATCAACCGAGAGCTCGATGAGTAATTACCATTCTGATGGAGATACTTGAGTTTTGTTGAACTGTGACTGATGAATGTTAGATTAGGGGTAGTGGAGAGAAAGGAGGCATAGGAAAGGAGGATGAGGGAGGAAGAGGCAGTTTTGGAAAAAAAATAGGTTAGAGATTACAGTGGGGTGAAGTGAAAAGAGGAGGAGGTGCTAGATGAGGAGGAAGGGAGGCATGAGAATGGAAGACAGAAGGTTGAGGCATTTGGGTTTTTTTTCTTTCTAAAAATCAATACTATAATAAATAATACAATTTGTGTATGTTGCATACAAGTAAGGAGTTGGTGTGGTGGTAATAGTGAAAATGTGCACGTGAATGTGCTAGGTTTGAATCACCTTCATTACTAATTTTCAAAAAAATAAAAAAATGCAAAGGGCATTAAAGTCATTTCGATGTTGACCATCCAAGTTAACACAAATGAGCTAATGGCAATGTCCTTTATCCTATTTTCGGAAGGCAGAGGACAAAATTGTATTTGGGCTTTACCTCAAGGTCATGGATGAAATTTTCCCATTATACGTATTTTAATATATTAAAATTTTTTTTTAATAAATTAACATAATACATATATGTACGAAACACAATATAGATTTTACATAGCATTATTTTTACTACTATACAGTACAATATAATGCAGTACTATACTATACTATGCAGTGTAATGCACCAAATGTGCAGGGTATGATTATAATCATGCATACTAATTTGACACATTAGCCATAAAATAACTAATTAAAAAATGCAAAGAACCCATATCATAAAATAAATAAATATTTTCATAGAGGAGGGATATTTTGAGACAAAGTTTTGACATAATTTATTGACATAAATTTATAGCTTTTGATTTTACCAAATCTAATGGTTGACACTGAAAGTAAAAAAAACTTATAATTAATGATGTTAATTCATCATTTATCTCAACCATTAAATTTTGTAGATTAATGATTATAATCCATCATATATATATATATATTATAACAATTATGGCTGCATTTAATGCCTAGAAATGGAGTATCTTTGAATTTTATCAACGCTTTCACTTCCACACCTAACCTGAATTACAGACAGCCCATTTGGATGGGACGAGATGGTAGTGTGAGTCATGATATTGTTACAAATGATAATCAACTAGCTCATTTTTGTTACACATGCAAGGATAGAGTCACTACACACTCAATAAGCATGTTGTTGAAATATCATTCTTTAGTACCCTACTGACTAGCTGACCCATTATGCCCTAATGCACATCTTTAGACAAATCATAAATGGCAATGTATTTAGTATGTGAGATGTCGTACATATAAACAAGATAAGTATCTCTCATATGCCTAATGTCAATTCAATACATAGATCATGTTTGCATATTCTTACTGGTAAAATACACATATATATACTCTTATTGGTTAGATGAATGTTTGCATCCATACTAAGACTCTTGCTAATACATGGGGATGGATGGATCATCCTCTAGCTAGTAGGGAATTTCAATGTAGAGGACTACAAGAAGCAAGCAAGAAAAGTAGTGACAAAGTAGCCACTATTATATTAATGTTAGAATTACATCCCATTAGGCAAGCCAAGTCATTTGCAACTACCGTTCAAGACAAATATTCCAGTTGTGTGGAACACAACAAATTTTGATGTAATTCTTATAACTTAACGTAAAAACAACGTTTTCTTGAGACAATTAGAAAAGGAATCACTAGAATATTCAATGAAGAAGAAAGGTCGGAAGATGAGGAATCTTTACATTTAATGAGAAAGCAAGTTGGGCTTAGACTACAATCCACCTGCTATACACATACAATAGTATTTTACATTGTTGGATTGAGTTTTTATTTTTAGCCTCTAATCCAACAGATCTCATTAACTTGGCTATTTTATCTAACTTCTACCTTATACAGGTTAATCCAGTAGCGATGAAATTGGAATTAATATTTACAAATTTCTCCTTTTGTCATCCGCTAACATTGCCATAGTTTGACTAGTACCAATCTCCATGGTCCTTTGATATTGCCGTAATCTTCCCATTTATGGCATGTTGTGGGCATCGCAGTAGACGATAGGAAGAAGGGCTTCTTTGTTTTCAAGTTTGGTCATATGGAAACTTTGCCTTAGCGGATCTATATCGTAGTGGTGGGTTTTGTGGCTTCGAGTCAGAGGCATTGGGTTTGAGGGAGTTCGTATCAATGTATTAGTTTTTGGGCAATGGCTTGGGTTATCCTTTAGGTGACCATCTATTAGTGTAAAAGACGAAAATCGTTTTGGTGTTAAATGAGTGGATAGGTTTGGTAAGAAGTTGGCATTTCTCGACATTGAGATATTTATTAACTAATGTAGGTAATTAGTTAGATCCATACCATCTGCATGCAGTCTTGACAGCAAAGCAATGCTACAGAAGGATTATTTGCAGATATAATGCAAATCTCATTAATTTTGATTCTTTGTATTATTTTTATGTTAGATACTGTTATTTCTTTACAATGGTAATTGAGTTTTCGTGCTGAAATTACCAGCTATTTGCACACTTGTATGTGTAACGATTTGAAGGTATATTGATTAAAATTAGATAATTATAATATGAAGCATGCACTTATTAGTATATTGTATTCCCTTTCTTCCATATATGTTTATCTTCCATAAGGAATATTAAATGATGGGGATCAGAGCACTTCTTTTACTCTATTTTGCATCACACTTGAATTATGCTTTTGTGGTGAACTTTGATTATATGTATATTTGAAAACTGTCTTGATGGATTACATGTCCATATCTCCTTGTGGTTATTACTTGGAATTTCATAATAATATTTGATACACACGCATATGAAATCTTTGTTATTGCAAAATGGTAAGCTAATAGAGTTAATTTGCATATAATGCAATGAGATAATGTATGTGTACCATTCCATGCTTTACCTGGCCAAGTTAATTACCTTAACTGTAGGGAAAGGCCTTTGTGATGAGGTTTCAGTCCATTATTAAATGTCTATATGAACTAATATTTATTTAAACAACTATCAAATCTGTTGTAACTACCTTTAACAACATGATAAGTAAAGTATCACCAGTTGTAGCTATGTGAAGTATGGTTAATGGGAATGTGTTTAGGGATTCATCATCTGCGAGGGAATCCCCAGATGTCATACTGGTAGGTGAATGATAAAAGCATTGAGTTATTGAAAGTTATAAAATATGGGGTGTAATGGTTGATTGTGCTTTCATCTGTTTTACAAAATTATTTGCTGTTGTGTGTTGACCCAGGTATGGCAACCCAAGAGGGGGGGTGAATTAGGTTTTTATTTATCAAAACTGATTGAGAAAACTTTTCTTGAAAGATCGAAATTAGTTCACTCATTCTTTGTGAATAAAGGTGAAGAAGATGAAATTAGAATTTATCAAAGATGCAATCAAGAGCATAATAATATTGAACAATCACAAGTACAAGTAAACATAAAGAGGAAAGGGATAGAGAGAGTGCAAACACAATTTACTTAGTTCGGCAAACCTTGCCTACGTCCACGGGCTCCTAGCTCCACAAGTTAGGCTTTCAACTAAGTTTTAGAATTCTTTACAACTTGCTTGATGAACAACCTCACCAAGACTCTTTCTTCCAACCCTTGATAATACCACACCAAGAGTTCTTTTTGATGAACAACCTCACCAAGGCAACTTCCTTCAACCATTGATAACACCACACCAAGAGTTCTTCTTGATGAACAACCTCACCAAGGCAACTTTCTTCAACCCTTGATAACACCACACCCAGAGTTCTTCTTGATGAACAACCTCATGAAGGAAAGAGTTCTCTCAAGGATAACTTTTATCCTTTACAAGAAGATCTCACTCTCACCACAATACAAGAACAAAGATAATTTTTACAACAAAAGTATAACTCTCTTCAAAGAGTAGATAAAGAATATAAAAGCTCTCTAGACTTGATATTTCTCTTGTTTTTTGCTTGATAGATGCTTCTCTTGCTCTTTTCTCTTTTCTTGCTGAATGCATGGGAGAAGGGCTCCTTTTATAGGCAAATGTGATGAACTTAATCAAGTGAAGACACCAACTCCAAATTTTCTAGCCACCATAAAAACCGTAACTTTGTATGCCATTTTTGTCAATGTTTTGTTTGAAATTTGAAAATTTACAAAACATAAAAGATCTGCTTTCCAACGCATCATGAACCAAGTCATTTGGATATCTGTATCTCAAGATATGGCCAAAAAAACATTCGATGCTTATGTGACTTGATTTTTCTTTCTTGTGTCAGTCCACCGAATTGCATGTGTATTTTGTTAGCCTTTCATTTGAAATTTGAATTTCTTCAAAGAATATGAAATGTGATCCATTGAATCATATTTTCAATGCCATAAGAATCAAGTCATTTGAATATTTCTATCTCAAGATATGGACAAAACATCATTCGGTGCTCATATGAGTTGATTTTTCTTCTCTGTGTCAGTCCACCAAATTACATGTCAATTATGTCGGCATTTCATTTGAAATTTGAATTTATTCAAAACATATGAAATGTGCCTCATTAAGTCCTCTTTCTAATGCCCTAAGAATCAAGTTATTTTGATATTTCTAGCTCAAGATATGTCCAAAAGAGTATTCGGTGCTCATGTCAGCTGCTTCCATTTGTCTTTCAAATTGCATGATGACTTGGACAACATTGCACTTGAAATTTGAATTTCTTTAAAACATATGAAATGTTATAAATTGAGTAAGCTTTCTAAAGGCTCAAGAATCATATCATTTGGATATCTATAGAGATATATATGACCAATTGATTGAACATTGCTCATCTGTCACATTCCTTGAGTCAAACCTTGTTCTTAAACTTTAGTGTCTTTAACATGTAGTCTTCTCATTAGCTTCAACACTTCATTTTAATAAGTCTCTTCTTGATTTTACAATTATTTCAATGATCTTACTCTTGCACATAAATAAACATGTTAGTGAATCTCAATGAATCAATGTGTATTGTTATCATCAAAATTATCATGTAGCCTTAGGGCTAACAATCTCCCCCTTTTTGATGATGACAAACCATTGATTACTTTAAAATAATATCTAAAATCAAGAATGAAAATAAAATCAAGAATAAGCAAAAAGAGAGCAATTGTTATGAATATAAGCAAACCATACATTTCTCCCCTTTTTGTTATCATCAAAAAGATATAATCAAATTAACTACTCCCCCTAAATATATTCTCCCCCTTAACATATGCTACCATTCAAAGATTATCTTATAAAAACAAAATTAAGACATATCTAACATGCCTAATTCTCTTCTAATTATGCAAAATCTATCTTGACTATGGGTTTTAGTCATATTTGGGTCTAGGGACTAATTCCCAAACTTGATTTCTCTCGAATTAGTTCAATTCTTCTTGCATAGTCAAAATCAAACTTTCGTCATTTTCGGCTTCTTTAAAAGATTTTGGTTCAAATTGAGAGACAAATGCAAAATGATTACAAAAGTTCCCAAAAGAAGATCTAGTTCTCATACCTTATGATGGTTCACCAATAATAAGATCTTTAGGGTAAGCTTTTCCATACCTCCATTCCTTTGGTAATTCTTGGGAAGAATCATTTACTTCCTCAAGCTTTTCTTGTTTAAGTTATAATTCATCTTGGCTCTTTTCATCAAGCCTTGATTCCTTGATTTGCCTTTCTACCTCAACAATATCATCATCTAAATTCTTTGAAGAAATCAAATTAGTTTCATCAAGTTCAACATGCATAGAATCTTCAATAGCAAGAGTCTTTTTATTAAAAACTCTATATGCTTTACTATGGTTGGAGTAGCCATCAAAAAATTCTAATATCGGCTTTTGCATCAAATTTTTCAAGGATATCCTTGATGTTTAAAATAAAACATTTACATCCAAAAACTTTTAAAAAATCCAATGTTGGGTTTTTTTTCCTTTCCAAAGTTCATAAGGAGCTTTCTTTATTAAACCTCTAATATGAACTCTATTGATTATAAAGCATGCGGTATTAACGGCTTCGGCCCAAAAATATTTTGGCAAATTATTTTCAAGTAACATGGTCCTAGCCATTTCTTGGATAGTCCTATTTTTTCTCTCCACAACACCATTTTGTTGTGGAGTTCTAGGTGAGGAAAAATTATGCTCAAAACCATTTTCATCACAAAGATTTTCAAATGCAACATTGTCTATTTCACCACCATGATCACTCCTAATGGACACAATAGAATACCCTTTTTGATTTTGGACTATTTTTACAAATTTTGAAAAAGCTTGTATGGCCTCATTTTTAGTTTTCAAGAATAATACCCAAGTGAATCTTGAATAATCATCCACAATAACAAAAACATAATACTTTCCACCAAGCTTTGAGTTCTTGATGGTCCAAATAAATCCAAATGAAGTAATTGTAGAGGTTTATTTGTTGAAATAAATTTCTTTTGTTTAAAAGAAGTTCTCACTTGTTTTCCAAATTGACAAGCATCACAAATCTTATCATTTTCAAATTTTATTTTTGGAAGACCATCAACTAAATCATTTTTAAAAATTTTTGAAATTGTCTCCATGCTAGCATGACCTAGCCTTCCATGCCATTACCAAGCATCATGATTAACAATGAAACACTTTTCTACATGATCATTAACATCAATATCAATTGTATAAATATTACCACATCTATTACCAACAAATAATGTCTTATTGTTACTAACATCGTTAATCACACATCTATTATGCTCAAAAGTAACAAAATATCCCTTATCACACAATTAACTAATGCTAATGAAATCATGTTTCAAACCATTAAAAATTAAAATATTTTCAATAATAAGTGAAGAAGGGTTACCAATATCACCATGTTCGATTACCCTTCCTTTGGCATTATCACCGAAGGTCAAATATCCTCCTTTCTTCATGATTAATCTTGAGAACTTGGAGGCATCTTCGGTCATATGCCTTGAGCATCTACTATCTAAGTAACACTTGTGTTTGCCACTCCTTTATTTCTATAATCAACATTCAAAGAGAGACTTTTTGGTACCCAAAAGTTCTTGGGTCCTTGGGGGTTAGTTATGGTACTTTTTGGAACCCATATTTGTTTCAAATTAGGATTTCTCTTAATATAGCAAGAATATACTTTGTGTCCTTTTCTTCCATAATAAGTACATGAATAATTAGGATTATTCCTAGAAGATGCGTGAACAAAATAGCTTTTAAAATACTTTTGATTTTTATGAGTTTTATATCCTAACCCTCTTTTATCAAAAACACACCTTTGGTTTTGTAACATAAAGTTCAAATTTTTTGTGCTTTTTGTAAAACTATCACAATATTTCTTAAGTCATTATTTTTCTTTTTCAAAATAATATTTTCTTTCTCCAATTTATCAAAATCCTTTTGTTTCAAAATCTCATTTTCAGTTTTTAATAAATGTATTTCATTTTCCAAACTCTTAAAATCTTTTTGCTTTAAAATTTCATTTTCATTTTCTAAAGCTTCATTTATTTCTACCACTTCTTCTAATTGAGATAACATGATTTTTTATTTCTTTTTGAAAGCATTAATTATTGAATTTTGCTTATCAACTTGCACATGTAAATTTTGGAATGCTTCAAATAATTCATCATATGAAAGTTTAGGATCATAGTTTCGAATACTTACCTCATCTTCACTTAAAGCCATGAAGCACATGTTTGCCACTTCGCAATCTTCTTCTTCATTCTCCTTCAAGATGATTTCATGAGTAATGAGAGAACCCATAAGTTCTTCTAATGGTAATTTGGTGAGATCCTTTGCTTCTTGAATTGCCGTCACTTTTGGCTCCCAAGATTTCGGTAGACACCTAAGAATCTTTCTCACCATTTCAACATTAGAATAAGATTTACCAAGAGATTTCAAACCATTGACAATATCCGTAAATCTAGTAAACATTTTAGAAATTGATTCATTCGGTTTTATCTTAAAAAGCTCATAACTATTAACTAGCATACTAATTTTAGATTCTCTAACTTGACTAGTTCCTTCATAAGTTACTTCAAGTGTGTGCCATATTTCTTGTGCCGTAGAACAAGTAGATATTCTATTAAACTCATTTCTATCTAGAGCACAATATAACACATTCATAGCTTTGGCATTCAAACTCAATTTCTTTTTATCATTTTCACTAAAATCTTTAAGTTCTTTAAGCATGCTTTCCCCATTTTCAATTTTGGTAGGAACAAAAGGTCCTTCTAAAACAATAGATCATAAATCATAATCAAAAGATTGCAAGAAAATACTCATTCTAGTTTTCCAATAAGAGTAATCACTTCCATTGAAAAATGGAGGTCTAGAGATAGAAAGCCCCTCAACATATGAAGTTGGATTAAAAGTTGCCATAGCTCAAAATCGGTTAAGATTTTAAAAAAAAAAGAGCAACCTTGCTCTGATACCACTTGTTGACCCAGGTATGGCAACCCAAGAGGTGGGGTGAATTGGGTTTTTATTTATCAAAATGGATTTAGAAAACTTTTCTTGAAAGATCGAACTTAGTTCACTCGTTCTTTGTGAATAAAGGTGAAGAAGATGAAATTAGAATTTATCAAAGATGCAATCAAGAGCATAACAATATTGAACAATCACAAGTGCAAGTAAATGTAAAGAGGAAAGGGATAGAGAGAGTGCAAACTCAATTTACGTGGTTCCGCAAACCTTGCCTACGTCCACGGGCTCCTAGCTCCACGAGCTAAGCTTTCAACTAAGTTGTAGAAATCTTTACAACTTGCTTGTTGAACAACCTCACCAAGACTTTTTCTTCCAACTCTTGATAACACCACACCAAGAGTTCTTCTTGATGAACAACCTCACCAAGGTAACTTCCTTCAACCCTTGCTAACACCACACCAAGAGTTCTTCTTGATGAACAACCTCACCAAGGCAACTTTCTTCAACCCTTGATAACACCACACCCAGAGTTCTTCTTGATGAACAACCTCACGAAGGAAAGAGTTCTCTCAAGGATAACTTTTATCCTTTACAAGAAGATCTCACTCTCAACACAATACAAGAACAAAGAAAATTTTTACAACAAAAGTACAACTCTCTTCAAAGAGTAGATAAAGAATATAAAAGCTCTCTAGACTTGATATTTCTCTTGTTTTTTGCTTGATAAAATGCTTCTCTTGCTCTTTTCTCTTTTCTTGCTGAATGCATGGGAGAAGGGCTCCTTTTATAGGCAAATGAGATGAACTTAATCAAGTGAAGACACCAACTCCAAATTTTTTGGCCACCATAAAAACTGTAATCTTATATGCCATTTTTGTCAATGTTCCGTTTGAAATTTGAAAATCTGTAAAACAGAAAAGATCTGCAAAATTGAATAATCTTTCCAACGTATCAAGAACCAAGACATTTGGATATCTGTATCTCAAGATATGGCCAAAACACCATTCAGTGCTCATGTGACTTGATTTTTCTTTCTTGTGTCAGTCCACCGACTTGTATGTGTATTATGTCAGCCTTCCATTTGAAATTTGAATTTCTTCAAAGAATATGAAATGTGCTCCATTGAATCATATCTTCAATTCCGTAAGAATCAAGTCATTTGAATATTTCTATCTCAAGATATGGATAAAACATCATTCGGTGCTCATATGAGTTGATTTTTCTTCTCTGTGTCAGTCCACCGAATTACATGTCAATTATGTCAGTATTTCATTTGCAATTTGAATTTCTTCAAAACATATGAAATGTGCCTCACTAAGTCCTCTTTTCAATTCCATAAGAATCAAGTCATTTTGATATTTCTAGCTCAAGATATGTACAAAAGAGTATTCAGTGCTCATGTCAGCTGCTTCCATTTGTCTTTCAACTTGCATGATGATTTGGACAACCTTGCACTTGAAATTTAAATTTCTTTAAAACATATGAAATGTTATAAATTGAGTAAGCTTTCCAAAGGCTCAAGAATCACATCATTTGAACATCTATAGTGATATATATGACCAATTGATTGAACATTGCTCATGTGTCACATTCCTTGAGTCAAACCTTATTCTTAAACTTTAGTGTCTTTAACATGTAGTCTTCTCCTTAGCTTCAACACTTCATTTTAATAAGCCTCTTCTTGATTTTATAATTATTTCGATGATCTTACTCTTGCACATAAATAAAAATGTTAGTGAATCCCAATGAATCAATGTGTATTGTTATCATCATAATTATCATGTAGCCTTAGGGCTAACATTGTGAACTTGGGAAAAGTAGTATATATATAAACTTTTTTTTATCCAAAAATTATTCCCTATGTTTTGTTGGCAACATGGACGAACCATGTATATATGAGAAATTAGTACTACAGAATGGACTCGAGGATAGTGTGTTGTTGTAATGATGGAGTATGTCTGGTTTTCGATATTCATTGTTGTTGCTGATTTTAGGCGGATTTTTTTTTGTGTGAGTAACATAGCTTTATAACTTGCTTAATGATATTCTAATAGGAGTGTTACAATTTTTTGTCCTTTGATGGGAAATATTACGGAATGGTGAGACAAGTTTATTGGTGGAGGGTATAAATTAATTTTGTTTATTGGCAGGTTGTACATCATTCTCAATTTTTGGTTTTTAGGGAGCATTGTTATGTTGGACATTTTCATTTGACATAACACAATTCCGTGTGGTTGTGGAACATTGTTAAAAGTGGTATCGAACCATTTGTACAGTTGTGTTGCTTTGCAATTGTCGGAACCATTATCATTTGTCATGACGCGGCATAACCATTTAATTTTGTTGACTTACGTGTTCATTTTTTCTTATTTTAGGGGAACCAAGCTAGTGTCAGAAAGGTCGATGTTGTCTGTCCAGTTCTTGCTGATCGTAATGATGTTTATCATCACAGGTAAATTTATTGTATCTATGTGACATATGTGAGTTATATGTATGTATATATGTGGCAAGTGTCGGACAACAAAGATTTCATGAGCTTGAGCTTTTCTATATAGGAATATTACACGATGACAAAGCATGAGGAATAGGAATGTATTATGCATGTATTTCCGTGGGTAAAACCACAAAATTATGCGCATGTATATCTATTGGCACAAACCTCCCCATTGAAGGGTGTAATCGTAGGGTTGGGGGGGATATGATTTTTTTTTAATTTCTTTCCTTCGAAGTAGTGTCATTTTTGTTTTAATTTTTTTATATTTAATTTTATGTTTGGTGTAATATTTTGTTGTTAAATTGTTGTATATTCGATTGCATGCGTATATGAAAATCTTATACACCTATATTAATATCCAAAATAGGGATATCAAACTTCTTCAATTATTGCATCTATTGAGTTGTTGAAGATATTATAGTGGTTTTTGAGCTATGTACTTTTGTTCAGTATAATTCTCAATGGCAAGGGTATATATGTTTATTTCCCATGTATAATATTTGTGACCATGGCCACTTATTTTGATTGTTAGCTTGATATAGAAAACTGGATTATGCATTTATTATTAATCATTTTGATTTGTTACACCTTTTTAAGGTTTAAAATAATAATGTAGCATTAGGGTGTTCTATGTGGGCGTAATAAAATTCCACATGAATCGTGCGATACTTAGATTTCATTTAAATTATTTTTTAACGTGTAGTCAGTTATTTTGGTGAAATTCATGGGCATGACCGCAAATATTAAGTTGGATAAACATTCGGACACCTCGTAAACTCCATTGCCTTATCTCTATAAAACTCCTTTTGTCTTTGAATATTTGCTTAGAATGAAATAACATTATGGGTCACAATTCATATATTTCTCTGTGTGACATGATATTTTTAACAATTAAAATGTTTATGAGAGCATATAACTTTGCGCGAAGTGCATACGTTTTTCGTGTGCTTATGAAATAAAACTCTTGTCTTTAGAAATCATGAATATGTTGCATTTAGAGCCATCCTCCCTGTATCCCAGTTGGTTGGAATATAAAAAATATGGTAAACTTATGTCATTGAAACGATGTGTGTGTTGCATCCTTTACATGTTGTGGAACCAAGCTTTTCACCTTTTGGCTATATGCAGGGACTTATAGTTGTTACCTAATGCAATTGAAGTCTTTACACAATGGCCTACATTATTTGTTTGTGTGGTGCATGGTTTGTGTTGAGCGAGATGGAAATTGTTGGTGAAACATTTGTCACTTTAATGGTTAATGGGTTTGATGCTTCCTTATTTACACTTCTATAGGAATTCCTTATTTGCTTTTGTTATTTTGGTCATGTATGTTCAAGTATAACATGTATTTTACATAAGCAGTAATGAGTTGGCTATTAAGTGTTAGATAGAACTTGTTAATTAATAAAATGATACAACATTTGTTTACTACACATAAGAATATGTGAAGCATACGTCTTGCACCAGGTATCATGTAACTCGACGCTTAAGTTAATTACAAGTATGTGGACATCATATATCCCAACCTTGTATTAGGATGTTTACGAAGGCACGCGGAGGTAAAAAGGCAGTGGTCAATTTGAGCGAACCTCGCAAAGAACCTTGTGTAGTAAGTTTAACAAATTTATTTGTTCCTTGTACTTTAATATATGGTTAATAACTTATAATTATGGAAGCTAACATTTATTTGCTCACCTTTACCTTCATAACCCTTTTTTTTGAATATAAGAAACGTCTTCTTTTTGTGTGTAGGTGTCCCTGATAGGTGTCTATTTATGTATCATTTTCATATCAATTCATCTATGTTTCTTTGCTATAATCCTTGGTATTTTTATGTTTTTGTGTGGTTTTGATATTTGTAGGAGTTTTGGAGCAACTTGCACAAAAATGGAGTAAAACCTTCATTTTCACCTCTGCTAGTCAACCATCTTCTCGGATTTAATCGTATTGATATACAATGAATTCGATGACATGTTATATACCGTTGGAAAGCTCTCGAAGTCTATTTTCTAGAGAAATTTACGGTTCATAAATCCATTCAGTGTACCGAAAGTTATAATCAAAACAGTGTGAGAATTGTGAAATGTAATTCCACAAATCACTGTAGCATGTATAATACGGGACACTGTAGCAGGTTACTGTAGCAGAGTATATAAACATATTTTAGGGTTTTATTTGAAGAACTTGAAGGGGGGAGAACGTGTGGGAGGCTTCAGCTCTGGAATTCTTTCATCTCCTGGAGTTCTTGAAGGAGAAAGGAAGCTTGAAAAGAGGAAGAACTACAATCCAAAGAGAATTACATCAAATTTGCTAAGTTTTTTCCTTCCTTTTCATTTTCTGGAATGTCTCCATGTTGTATTGTATTTACCACGTTCTTAAACATGTGTAACTGAATCTGAATTGGTTGAGGGTGATTTCAAAGCCCTTGATATGATTTTTGTAAGTTGATTGTGCACGAAGTTGTTATCCAATTCTCTAATTGAAGTTGCTTGTATTTTCCTATATCTAATGCTTATGATTGCTTGCTGGATTGTATTTCGAATGGCCAACTGAATATAATCTGGTTGTTGTCTATTGTTAGACTAGAAATCTTGATCCGTAATTGTCTTGAATTTCTAATCCTTAGTAGCAAAATTGTGATCAGAGATTGCAATTGGAGAATACAACCTAAGTTACATAATCCGAGCTTGTGTGTTTATTGCTTAGATCAACCTATCTTTCTTATCGTAATGCATCCATTGAATTAAATTTAGAGAGCTTGTTCTAGGTTGTTTAATGGATAGAGATTCAATAAAGAGCCTGTTTTGTTTAACAACAAAGTAAGGAAAGATCGGGATAACATAGCTTGTTGTTATCTACGGTTGATAATTTCAATGATGTAATTGGATGACAATTCTACGATTAATTCGCAAATCCATATCTTGTGGTAGAGAATGATCCTTTAACCAGGTTACTCTCATTGATTTTTACTCAAATTAACTTAGGATTGTGTTATTCATTAATTACCGTCGTATTCTATTTTTCATCTAGTTAATCAACTAACAAAACCCCCCCATTTGGTTAATTGTTGCTGGAAATAACAAATTCAATTAGAATCAATCCTCGTGGGAACGATATCTTACTTATCACTTTATTACTTGTGCACCTAGTATACTTGCTAGTTTCGAACGCATCAAGTTTTTGGCGCCGTTGCCGGGGATTGATTTTCTAATCGATTTGTTATTTTGTTTTCATTGTTGATTCATATTTTTGTTTGTTTTTCTTTTTTGGTTGTTTGTGTTTAGACGACATGGCAGTAAACTTCCATCAATTCAGTGGCAGATTTGAGCCATAACTACCATGGAGAGTAAATAAGGTAAGCACTCCGAACATTGAACAACAACTTTTTGAGTTAACTTCTCTTGTGGAAAACATGGTTGTAGGACATATGCAGAAATCTTATGCATGTGAGGTATATTCTACCATGGAGCATCCAATCGACATGTATCCAACTTTGCAAGGAGATATGAAACAAGCCAATGCCATGGATGGATTTCCAGGACAAACAAGGCAATGGTATGATCCCTTCTCTAACACTTACAATGTTGGATGGGAAGATCACCCTAATTTCAGTTACTGGAATCATCAACCAATCGTCCCAACTGCCATACCAAATCAACTACAAGGTTTTAATCAACCTAGAGTGCAGCAACCATTTCAAATGCAATCACCACCAAGCCATAACCAGTACCACAACCAGCTCCAAAAAACTCTGGTATGCCACTCCAAGATATTGTTAATGCACTTGCCACTAACACAATGCAATTCCAGCAGGAAACTGGGGCAAGTATCCAAAATCTCGCAAATCAAATGGGACAATTGGCTACTAGCATGAGCAAATTCGAGGGCCAATGCTCAGAAAAATTATCTTCTCAAACGGTGATCAATCCAAGAGAGAATGCTTGTCTGATAACTTTGTGAAGTGGAGAGCAAATTTGAAATAGAGAGCAAATGGAAAATGGGGCAAGTATCCAAACCTGACAAAAAAATCCCACAAAACTGATGAAGGAGATGAACCACTGCCACCATGAAAAACACCTCATCTTCTAAGCGTAGATCTTAAAACTCAAATTCCTCTTATGTTTATCTCCACCATTCATAGCAAAAATTTGCAAGATCAAAGAAGGAGGAACAAGAACAAGAAATCCGAGAAACTTCTCACAAAATCGAGTAATATACCACTTCTGGATGCTATCGAGCAAGTACCTTGTTGTACAAAATTTCTCAAGGAGTTATGCACCAACAAGAGAAAGTTGAAGGGAAATGAGAAAGTAAGTGTGGGGGAAAATGTTTCAGCTGTATCGCAAAGAAAAATTCCTCTAAAATGCAAAGATCCAGGTACGTTTACCATTCCATGCACTATTGGTAATACCAAGTTTGAAAGAGCTATGTTAGATTTAGGAGCATCTATTAATGTCATGCCATATTCTATTTATGCTTCTTTAAATCTTGGACCTTTTACGAAAACTGGTATTATGACACATCCGAAAAAGGATTATCTCCCAAGTATAGGAGTGTCGAAGTAATAAAACCCGGTGAGACCGGGGTCGATCCACGAGGAAGGGAATTTAAGCGTTACAAATTATAAGCTAAACAAATGTGATATGGATGATTCAAAGAGGTGAAATGATAATATCAACAAGTATGTAAGATGGTAGGCGGTATTACCGACCATTCAAATATAAAACAAAAAGCAAGAGGAGGTAAACCCATCCATGGAAATTGGTGGTATAACCAACCATAGTAAATTAAAGAACAATTTCATAAGGTGGTAGAACCTACCATAGTAAATAAAATAAAAAGTTCATAAACAATAGAATAATTAAAAATACAAGAGGAATTAACACAATAACAATGAAGGCTAAGGTTAGGGGATCCGCCCTTGATATTTCAAATAAGGATAATTAGCCCATTTTAGTTATATGAATTATATTTGTTTTATTACCAACATTTATACCACTTCTTGTAAATGGGTTCAAGCATCCAATGTGCCAATTGATAAGTGTCAAAAACTTGATGCGTTTGAAACTAGCAAGTATACTAGTCGCACAAGTAATAAAGTGATGAGTAAGATATCGTTCCCACGAGGATTGATTCTATTAAAAATTTGGTATCGAAAGCAAAAACAGAGTAAATGGGGTACGGTTTGTTGATGATTACCAAGTGAATAATAATGCAAACGAAGAATAACAAAACAGGAAAGTTAATTCGAATGGAAAAATCAAGTATGAGAAGAAAAACTTGGTTAAGGGTTCTTGTCTACTGCCACAAGATATGATGGTGAATTAACATAGAATTGTCATCCAATTACAGTATTGAAGTTATCAACGTAGATAACAACAAGCTCTGTTACCCCAATCTTTCCTTACTTTGTTGTTAAATAAAACAAGTTCTTTATTTAATCTCTATCCATTAAACAACCTAGAACAAAGACTCTCTAAGTTTTAATTCAATAGAAGGCATACGTATGAGAAAGATAGGTGATCTATAGCAATGTAAACACACAAGCTCGGATATTTAACTTAAGGTTAGCAGTAAAGGGATCAACGACTGACAATTGTAGCAAGCAATAGTGAGGAGATACGTAGATGATCACAATTTTGCTACTAAGGATTAGAAATTCAAGACAATTACGGATCAAGATTTCTAGTCTAGCAATAAATAACAACCAGATTATATTCAGTTGGCCACTCAAATACAATCAGCAAGCAATCATAAGCATTAAATATGGGAGAATACAAGCAACCTCAATTAGAGAATTGGATAACAATTCCTTACACAATCAACTTACAAAAACCATATCAGGGGCTTTGAAATCACCCTCAACCAATTCAGATTTAGTTACACATGTTTAAGAACGTGATAAATACAATACAACATGGAGACATTCCAGAAAATGAAAGGGAAGGGAAAAACTTAGCAAATTTGATGTAATTCTCTTTGGATTGTAGTTCTTCCTCTTTCCAAGCTTCCTTCTCCTTCAAGAACTCCAGGAGATGAAAGAATTCCAGAGCTGCAGCCTCCACCACGTTCTCCCCTCTTCAAGTTTTCAAAATAAAACCCTAAAATGTGTTTAAATACTCTGCTACAGTAACCTGCTACAGTGTCCCGTATTATACATGCTACAGTGATTTGTCGAATTACATTTCTATACTTCTCACACTGTTTTGATTACAACTTTTGGTACACTGAATGGATTTATAAACCGTAAATTTCTCCAGAAAATAGACTTCGAGAGCTTTCCAACGGTATATAATATGTCATCGGGTTCATTGTATATCAATACAATTAAATCCGAGAAGATGGTTGAATAGCAGAGGTGAAAATGAAGGGTTTTACTCCATTTTTGTGCAAGTTGCTCCAAAACTCCTACAAACATCAAAACCACACAAAAACATAAAAATACCAAGGAATATAGCAAAGAAACATGGACGAATTGATATAAAAGTAATACATAAATAGACACCTATCCAATTCCCCCACACTTAGACTTTGCTAGTCCTCGAGCAACTAAAATGATACGAAACAAAACTAAACCGAAACAGAATCAAAGAAAAACTAAAACACACAAATGCTTCAACTTGCAAATAGGCCTCAAAGATTGTACTTAATTATAACCCAAGGAAAACTTCAAAATAATACACTTGATCAACAATTTTATCTCAAATATTAGTTTCGCTTCACTTCAATTCCGCAAGTGTGTGTGTGTAGAGCCATTCTCACCTAATCACTTGTAACCCGGATGAGTTTATGCATAAAAATGAATCATATTTAATATTGAAGATGTGTGTATAATGAACTCCATAGGCCTGCTTTTCAAGTCACTCTCCACTAATGTAGACATGCACAACACCAAGGATCAAGTAGGACTTTATTAAGCTTGTAACGTTTGGCTTGGGTGAAGGTATGATAAAGGATACTAATTTGGCTCAAATCACCCACAAACACATAAATCATTCAAGACTATGTAGAGCTCAACCCTATATCACAACTTCATTTCAATTCACCAGGTTACACCCCCAAACTTATTTAGAACACTCAATCTTTTTTTTTTTTTTCCGAAAACAAAAGAAAACTACACCCCCACACTTTGTTGTTTCATTCTTTTTAAGAACACTAAGGGTATAGATCTCTTATTCTTCTTCTTTTGTTCTCTCTTTTTTTTTCTTTTTTTTCTTATATTACACTTCCCCTCCCCCACACTTAAACAACACATTGTCCTCAATGTGTAAGTACCAAACGATAAGTACAGAT
>SNVD02006652.1:0-26240 GCA_013180625.2 Boswellia sacra | reverse complement strand
AAATGAAGGGAAATAATGTTGTCATTAGGGCCCAAGCCCTTATTTCACCCAAAAAGCAGTAAAACTTAAAATACAAGTTTCATAAAGGCTTAATTAGATTTAAATTAACCTAAGCCCCAATTTCGACCCACTACCCCATTCACTTATTTAACTTATTAAGGAAAATGATAAATTTAATAGGAGAATCAATAGGAAAGGAAAAAATCTATAAGCATCAATGAGGGTAGGTGAGAGTTCATGTAGGAAGGAAAGAGAAGAGAGGGGATTCGAAATTTGTAAGAGGAAAGTGGGGGAAGTTTAATAGAAAGGAGAGGGAAGGATTTTGTACAGTGGATATGAGAGGGAATGAAGGTTGGTGATGAGGAAAATGGCTGATCACTAAGTCAGCTAATAGGCTGGGTACCAAATAGGAAAAGAAAAGTTGGAAAAGCAATCCAAAAGAAGGAGATGCTAATGTTAGATAGTGCAACTCGAGGCTAGCCTGGGGAAGAGGAAGAGTGGTGGATAGTTAGTAATAGAGAGGTGAAAAAGATCAGAGTAACATACACACACAATATCAAAACTAAGCACAATTAACAATACATGACGTATTCCAAAGCTCTCCCATATTCTTCAACCTTTTCATTGTTGTTTAATATACATTTGGATTCTATTTTCTATTTCAAATTAACTAACCCTACCTATTCATACAAATTTGGTATCTGACTTTGACATCGTAGCCTTTGTAGGTATTCATCCCCCCAAGCAACATTCAATTGGAGATAGAGTTGGGTTCGTGTGGGCTATTGTTTGAGTGAGATGAGACATTAATCCAGCCTAAACTTGACGTACAATTTATGGTCCCTTCAATATCAATCTTAAGAAGAAAGGCCACGTAAGGCTCCTTAGAATCATGATTTGCCTACTATGCATGTTTACATTCTAGTAATCACAAGTAACACAATCATGGATAATTTTAATAACACATACTAAGCATATAAAATCAAATAAATATTCATATCTATGATTAAAAAATCCTTATAGCATATAATCGTATGCAAATCGAAATATCTTGTATCAAAATTTAGCACAAACATCAACAATACTATTAAGTCAAAGTATTACAAATAATTACATCTATGCTTGTTATGATTCCAAAAAAAAAAAAAAGATTCCAAAAAAAAAACAAGTCTCATTTACTAACCTCAACTAAAAAAGCGAAATATAAACAACAATGAGCTTTCAATGAACCTAGAAACAAAGAATTTAAGCTTAAAGCACTTCTAATAAGATTTACAAAATCAATTGAGAACACTAATACATTCAAAGACAACATATAAGTCAGTAAGTAACATCAAGTTCATATTAAGTTTTAAGCATTATATAATAAATAAAGTTAGTCTTAAATGAATTATTGCTTGAACACTAACAACCTGAATCAAGCTTGCATCATTGAGTTTGCTTTATATCAAATTTTAAAAATTTACAAGTATTCGCTAGACATATAAAATAATGTTCTCACTAAAAATTTTAGTTAAAAAATTTGCATGAAAAAGTTTTCAAAATGGTTTTACAAAAAAATGTCATAAAATTGTTGAATTGAATTTCATGTAAGGTTACCTTATCTAAATATTTCTAACTATGTTCCTACACAGCAATAAATCACAAAATATTTGTAAGTAATAGTAGACATACAAGAGATATAGCATATAAATATTTTGAAATGTTTGAGGTATTCTAGAAATTTTTGTAATCCTATCATAAGTTTCAAAATTAGTTTATTCTACATATAACAATTATATTAAAACATTTACCAAAATTCGCGTACTAGGAATTTATAATCAAAAATTTTTTAATGAGTCTTTAGCATGTCCATTTACATCCTAGAAAAATTTAGCTGCAAAAAATAGTTGAGAAATTCTATAAAATTCATTGTTTTGCCCATGTTAGGAAATACTCACACTATAGATTTTCATGTTGTGTAGAAACTCTAAGGCTTATATAATCCTATATACAAGTATTAATTCAAATGATTAAAAAAAGAAAAATGCAAAGCATTAATAAGAAGTTGAAGAATTTGATTCAAACATAACTTAAACCTATCACAAATGCTTACCTCTTTCAGTGGAGACCAAACACATATATACTCTCGAAGGTAAGCGATAGTCTAAACAAAATAATTTTCAAAAGCTTCACTCTTTTACAGAGGTGTGAGTTGTTGTAAAGTGTGTTACCACTCGTAAAACACCACAAGTAGGGTCACAATAAGTAATAAAGGGTAAATAGAGTATCATTCTCACAAGGATTGTATCTAAATCCTAGCTAAGTAACGTTTTTAAAGCAAATTCAATATTATCTAGAAAACTAACAAGTAAAAATGACACTAAGTAATTAAAGATGCAAATTAAAATTAACCAAAAGAAAAGCAATTAAAGACAAATTCAAAGGTTAAACAAGAGAGAAATTCAATAATGTAAAGTATCTAAAGTATGAATTTTCACCTAACACACATCTATGCCTATTCGGTTTGAAATTGCTAATTGATTCATTCCATGTTCATTAGTCAAAACTCTAATGTATTCTTGATACCTCTCCTGAGTGTCTAATAAGAAATATGCTCATTAATCAATCTCAATCTCCCGATCTAAAACCAATTAATAAACATTCATTAAGCACAAATTTCATAAGACTACAAAGGGTTCATAGGCTCTCCCGAGTCATCTACAACGCCTAGGTTATATTTCCTAAACATATACATGAAAAACCCTCTCTCGAGTGATAGAATTCACATATAAAATCATCTAATCAATGTCCCCATCTAATTAGAGCATTAAACATAAGGAAATATAAATGAACTCAAAATGAATCGTTTAATTAAAATGAAATCATCAAGGCAATAGAATTAGTGTTAGGCTACAATCATCCTCTAGATTAAAAGTATTTAGCTTATAATAGACCTAATGAAACCCATAACAAATAATAAGCACAACACCATGAGAAACCTATAATAAACTACAGGAGAGAGAGTAAAGAGAGAAACAAATCTATGGTCTTCAATCTTGCTTCAAAGCTTCAATCCCTTGAATCTCCCTTTGATTTCTTGTTGTTTCCTTTTGGTTTTGCTTTAAATTTGGTCTGTAAGCTCTCTTAGGTCGTTCTTCCCTTTAAAACATTAGTTTAGACCCTTTATATAGTCTAAAATCAAGTTGGGAAAGTACGCAGCTCATCACTTGAGGCTAGGCCTACTGTGGGTAGGCTGGGGCACGATGCCACTGTCTGGTGTGGCTAGAGCCTAGTGTAAGCAAGCTGGAGCCCGATGGCAGCCTTGTGCATTCAACCTTGACTCACTCGCACTCTTTCAATCATAACTTTTCGTACACAGCTCTAATTCACAAACCATAAAATTCTTCAGAAACTAGACTTCCAGAGCTTTCCAACAATATATGGCTCATCATCTGGTTCACTATAGATCGAAACAATTAATTTTAGGAATTTGACTGTCCAGCAACGGAGTAAAACACTTCACAAATTTCATCTTAGTAGCTCCTTGAAGGTTCTAAAAACACGCCAACACTAAGTCAACTTGCAAAACAAAGCAAAACACATATAAATGGCACAAAAAAGGCTTAAACACCAACAAAATGCAAGCATAGAGCACTACAAAAATGCAACGCATCATAAGTACCACGTTGAGTGATGCGTTCAAAACTACAAGTATACTAGTCGCACAAGTAATAAAGTGATAAGTAAGATATCGTTCCCACGAGGATTGATTCTAATTGAATTTGTTATTTCCAGCAACAATTAACTAAATGAGGGGTTTTGTTGATTGATTAACTAAACTCAATACGAAAGCAAATGAAGAATAATACAATACAAAGTTAAATCAATTGAGAATTACACAATGAAAGAAATCTGGTTAAGGGATCATCTCTGCCACAAGATATGGATCTGAAAATTAATCATAGAATTGTCATCCAATTACACCATTGAAATTATCAACCGTAGATAACAACAAGCTCTGTTATCCCAATCTTTCCTTAATTTGTTGTTAAATAAAAAAGGCTCTTTATTTAATCTCTATCCATTAAACAACCTAGAACAAGCTCTCTAAATTTAATTCAATGGATGCATTATGATAAGAAAGATAGGTTGATTTAAGCAATAAACACACAAGCTCGGATTATTTAACTTAGGTTGTATTCTCCAATTGCAATCTCTGATCACAATTTTGCTATAAGGATTAGAAATTCAAGACAATTACGGATCAAGATTTCTAGTCTAGCAATAGACAATATCCAGATTATATTCAGTTGGCCACCCAAATACAAATCAGCAAGCAATCATAAGCATTAAACATGGGAAAATACAAGCAACTTCAATTAGAGAATTGGATAACAACTTCTTGTACAATCAACTTACAAAAACCATATCAGGGGCTTTGAAATCACCCTCAACCAATTCAGATTCAGTTACACATGTTTAAACACAACATAAATACAATACAGAGAAATTCCAGAATTGAAAAGGAAAAGAAAAACTTAGCAAATCCTTTGAAAATCTCCTTTGTAGATGAATCTCCTTAGGATTATAGTTCTTCCTCTTTGCAAGCCTTCTTTCTCCTTCAAGAACTCTAGGGGATGAGAGAAATCCAGAAATGCTGCCTCCAACACGTTCTCCCCCCTTCAAGTTATTCAAATAAAACCCTAAAATGTGTTTATATACTCTGCTACAGTAACCTGCTACAGTGTCCCGTATTATACATGCTACAGTGATTTGTGGAATTACATTTATACACTTCTCACACTGTTTTGATTATAACTTTCGGTACACTGAATGGATTTATGAACCGTAAATTTCTCTAGAAAATAGACTTTGAGATCTTTCCAACGGTATATAACATGTTATCCGGTTCATTGTATATCAATACAATTAAATCCGAGAAGATGCTTGACTAGCAGAGGTGAAAATGAAGGGTTTTACTTCACTTCGGTGCAAGTTCCTCCAAAACTCCTACAAACATCAAAACCACACGAAAACATAAAAATACCAATGATTATAGCAAAAAAACATAGATGAATTGATATAAAAATGATACATAGATAGACACCTATCATTGAGAGTTGATGAGATAGTTTACAAGTGCCTAATGTGGTTTAGTTTAAAAAAAAAAGTCCATAATCTATAAAGTTTATAATAAAGAAATCCAAAATTACAAGCCAAAATTATATATATGTCTATATATATATATATATATATATATATATATATAGAACTTTAATTACAAACAGTTTCCAAGTTCTAAAAATTTGCATAGATACACCTATATCATATGGGGTGAGGTGGGGCGATGAGATAAGGGCTGGACTCAACCTTTACTTAGTACACCTTGATTAGGGTAGAAGAATTTTAGCCCAAATCCATCCCTAACTGCCATTGGAGTTGGTCATACGGCTCCATCAATGTGGGGCACAATAAGTCCTCAGATTTGGTCAAATTATCATCCCTAGTTTAGACATTTTTAGGGCCCTATTGTTTTCAACTTCTACAAGTAGATCTTATTGGAGTAAAGCTTGTAAAAATAGAATTTTTATATAAAAGTTGTTGATTGGAATAATATATAAGTATTTATTAATATTAAATTACTAAAATAATTTTTCTTTTTCTTTTTCCTTTTCTTTTTAAGAAAAGAAGGATGAGTTAAATCTTTTAAAATATAGTATACATTTTGTATTTTACAACTTAAAAAAAATCTCAAAAAGAGCTTTTCTCATAAGCTTGAATTTGGAGCTTTTCCTAAAGGTATAAAATAACTTTTTTTTTTTTTTAATCATCCATAAGCTCTTCTTTGGTGGTAGGCAAACAACCTAAAAAAAATTAGAATAGCTTTTTGTATTACTATTGCATTTTTGATCAGCAGAGAAGAAAAAAAATGCACTATTAATCTGTCCAAAAGTAATAGTTTAAACAAAATAAAATAGAGCATTAACCTAATTATCAAAAGTCACTAAGTATGCACATTACATTTAAATACAATAATACTGATGCGTTCGAAACTAGCAAGTATACTAGTCGCACAAGTAATAAAGTGATGAGTAAGATATCGTTCCCACGAGGATTGATTCTAATTGAATTTGTTATTCGAAAGTAAAAACAGAATAAATGGGAGGTTTTGTTGGTTGATTAACTAAACTTAATGCAAAGGCAAAAGAAGAATAACACAATGCAAATTTAAACAGAGTGAAAAATCAATGAGGAAAACCTGGTTAAGGGATCCTTCTCTACCACAAGATATGGATTTGCGAATTAATTGTAGAATTGTTATCCAATTACACCATTGAAATTATCAACCGTAGATAACAACAAGCTCTGTTATCCAATCTTTCCTTACTTTGTTGTTAAACAAAACAGGCTCTTTATTTAATCTCTATCCATTAAACAACCTAGAACAAGCTCTCTAAATTTAATTCAATGGATGCATTACGATAAGAAAGATAGGTTGATCTAAGCAATAAACACACAAGCTCGGATTATTTAACTTAGGTTGTACTCTCCAATTGCAATCTCTGATCACAATTTTGCTACTAATGATTAGAAATTCAAGACAATTACGGATCAAGATTTCTAGTCTAGCAATAGACAATATCCAAATTATATTCAGTTGGCCACCCAAATACAATCAAGCAAGCAATCATAAGCATTAAACATGGGAAAATATAAGCAACTTCAATTAGAGAATTGGATAACAATTCCTTGCACAATCAATTCACAAAAACCATATCAAGGGCTTTGAAATCACCCTAAACCAATTCAGATTTAGTTACATATATTCAGACAGAACACAAATACAATAGAATATGGAGACATTCCAGAAAATGAGAGGAAAAAGGAAAACTTAGCAAATTTGATGAAATCTATTAGGATTTGTAGTTCTTCCTCTTTCCAAGCCTTCAATCTCCGTCAAGAACTCCAAGAAATGAGAGAAATCCAAAGATGCAGCCTCCTCCACGTTCTCCCCTCTTCAAGTTATCAAAATAAAACCCTAAAATGTGTTTAAATACTTGCTACAGTAACCTGCTACAGTGTCCCGTATTATACATGCTACAGTGATTTGTGGAATTACATTTCTATACTTCTCACACTGTTTTGATTACAACTTTTGGTACACTGAAGGGATTTATAAACCGTAAATTTCTCCAGAAAATAGACTTCGAGAGCTTTCCAACGGTATATAATATGTCATCGGGTTCATTGTATATCAATACAATTAAATCCGAGAAGATGGTTGACTAGCAGAGGTGAAAATGAAGGGTTTTACTTTACTTTGGTGCAAGTTCCTCCAAAACTCCTACAAACATCAAAACCACACAGAAAAACATAAAAATACCAAGGATTATAGCAAAGAAACATAGATGAATTGATATGAAAATGATACATAAATAGACACCTATCAAATTCCCCCACACTTAAACTTTGCTAGTCCTCGAGCAAGTACAACGATATGAAACAAAACTAAACTGAAACAGAATCAAAGAAAAATTAAAACACACAAATGCTTCAACTTGCAAATAGGCCTCAAAGATTGTACTTAATTATAACCCAAGGAAAACTTCAAAATAATGCACTTGATCAAGAATTTCATCTCAAAGATTAGTTTTGCTTCACTTCAATTCCTCAAGTGTATGTATGTAGAGCCATTCTCACCTAATCACTTGTAACCCAGATGAGTTTATGCATAAAAATGAATCATATTTAATATTGAAGATGTGTGTATAAAGGAACTCCATAGGCCTGCTTTTCAAGTCACTCTCCACTAATGTAGACATGCACAACACCAAGGATCAAGTAGGACTTTATTAAGTTTGTAACGTTTGGCTTGGGTGAAGGTATGATAAAGGATAATAATTTGGCTCAAATCACCTACAAACACATAAATCATTCAAGACTATGTAGAGCTCAAGCCTATAACAAAACTTCATTTCAATCCACCAGGTTACTCCCCCAAACTTATTTAGAACACTCAATCTTTTTTTTTTTTTTTCTCTTCTCTTCTTCTTCTTTTTTTTTGTAGAAAACAAAAGAAACTACACCCCCACACTTTGTTGTTTCATTCTTTTTAAGAACACCCAGGGGTATAGAACTCTTTTTCTTTTCTTTTTTTTTCTTTTTTTCTCTTCTCTTCTTCTTCTTTTTTTTTTGTAGAAAACAAAAGAAACTACACCCCCACACTTTGTTGTTTCATTCTTTTTAAGAACACCCAAGGGTATAGAACTCTTTTTCTTTTCTTTTTCTTTTCTTTTTTTTTTTTAACTGCAATTCCACTCCCCCACACTTAAACAATACATTGTCCTCAATGTTTAAGTACGTGGAAGATAAGTACAGATTTTTTTCTCTTTTTTTTTTTTTACAAACATATAAAACTCACTTGCATTGCTCATGGCACAATCCAACCTCCTCTAACTTCCCAAAACCAGAACATAGCTCAAATGTAATTGCGAATGATTTACATGCTCATAGGTAAGGGATAAACTGTTTGGAACAAATTCAATTGAGATTAGGAAATCTTTTAGTGAGTTAACAAAGAAAAAGGTTTACAGAGGCTCAAAGGGGTAACTAGGGATCAATTTTAGTCAAGGTTGGCTATTAAGGCTCAAACGGTCCAAAGATGGCCTAAATCATTTCCCCAATGTTGCACAGCCTAGGATTTCGCCTCGAGTGACCATCAAACAAGTTCTAGAATTCATTGAAATCTGAAGAAACATTTAAATTACATAAACTTTCTCTAAGTGAACAAATAACTCAGTGATAATAGCTCAGTGCTCAATGTTGCGCAAGGAATCAAAAGCAAAAGCGAAAACCAATAAACATTTCAAGCACACAGATCCATGCATCATTTATCATTTTCCAAGAGTTATTCTTAATTCAATCATTATCTTATCATCGACCCACCAAAATGCAAGAAAAGAGGTACGTGGCGTTGTTACACCTGAGTCAAGATTGTATATTTCAACAATCCTTAGGACCAGTAGCCCGCAAGACTTAAGGTTTCCAGCCTATATACCTTTATTATGAAGAATAAAACAAGAAACAAGACACTTCAAACAACATAGAATAAACAAACTACAGATTTATTGAGAGAGAATGCGTTTCAAGAGTTAAGAAAACCCCATATTCTGCCATTCTCAGGTTTTTCCACATTGTTTTTTTTTCGAATCGAAACTGATAAAGACAAAAACACACAACAACTCGAAATTACATAAAACTAAACTTACTCAGAAAATAATAAAGTCCAACAAATCAGCAAACACAAACAAGTCAGTTAGAATGGGTCTAAAAAGTTTAGAAGTTAGCCTCCTTATTCAGCCATTATGGATTAAAGAAATCCAGAATGCGTTTCAAGAGAACTTGAACTTTTTAAGCCACCACTCTAAAAGCCAAGATTAGAAAATATTACCTGGGGTGAAAGAAACAACCTGAAAAAAAAACTCAACTCAAATAAATACAATAAAGAGAAAGCAAACGAAAATGAAGCAAACCAGCAGATAGAGATTACAGATGGAGCGTTAAATCCAGTTTACGCCTCTTATTGCCTTCTCCAAACCAATCTATCCGAGATATTGTTGGATCAGGCGAATAGACGAATGCTTGTAATTTGTCGATTAACTCCCCTGCAGTTGAAGCTGTAACCAGAATTTGCCTCGCTGACTGTGAGATGAAGTTTTTTTCTACTGCTTGATCAAGAAAAGACAACAAACCATCAAAAAAATTATTGACATTTAACAAACCAATGGGTTTCCGATGGATGTGTAGCTGTGCCCAAGAGGTGATTTGAAATATCTCCTCTAATGTACCATAACCACCGGGCAAAGCTATAAATGCATCAGATTTAATGACCATATGTGCAATACGCTATGCGAATAACTAGAGACCTTTAACTCTTACCCGATTGTTGTGCTACGATATCCTCGTACAGCTAATGGTTAGGGATAATGCCGAGAACTTTGCTCCCTCCTAGGATGCCCAGCTGTTGACACACACCCAATTAACCCAAGCTACCCCCTCCATAATCAAATTAATAACCCTCGCAGCTAATGTCTACCAAGATCAGAGCTGCTGTGGGTAAACTTCCATCTTTACCAAATGTGCGATCCGCAAAATACGGCCATATATTGCCGGAATCGCTGGAATTGGTGTTCTCCATTTGCTACAAGTGCTCTAATCTTGTGTAAGACACGTTAGATATATGCTTTTCAATTGCAAGACAGGTTATGGAATGACATATGAAAATATGCAGAATGTATATATACACACTTAAAACTCTCAAATTTTGACACATGGGGACATACTTTCGGTGGGGGTTGCTCGATGCAGATTTATCGCCCCAAGTTTTGAAAAAATGAGATATGCTTTCGGCGAGGTTTGACAAAACCTACACACTTGTCACCCAGTGTGAAGCATGAAAAATGGGATACCTTGTGGCGGGGGTTGACAAAACCATCACACTTATTTCCACGGTGAAGCATGAAAAGTAGAGACTATTACTTCGGCGAAGGTTGACAAAACCTCCACACTCGTCTCCACGTGTGGGTGTATTTTTTTGGAACAGGGGTAGTCATATGGTTTTGTCAAAAAGAAAACTTGAAATTAAAACAAACAAAATCAACAAACAACAACAACACAAAAACAACATTGATAACAGATCAAACGAAACAAGAAAAAAAAATTCTACAACAACAACACACATTCAAATATACAAGTAGTTGTGATTGTGGCTCAATCTTCCTCTGGTTTTACGTCCAGTAACGGCTGAAACGCCTTCTATGAGTCGGGGATTTGCTTCCCATCCAGTTTTCTTTTAAACTGGCAAACAGGGTCGTTTTTAGTCAGATTCCCTAGACTATAACACTGCAATTCATCACGAAATTGTGTCCATAGATAAGCAATTCACGCTGAACAAGTCCACAAGAATGTGACTCGAGAGTTAACAAAACATTATCCAGCGACTCATTACTCAAAACCATTCTTAATAAATGAAAGTTTATCTTCTCTATTCCTGGACACAAAACCTAATGAACGACAAGTCTGGTTACAATTCCATCTAGCACATTTATAAAATACTTGTAACCTTTTTGCTCTTCGCCTCTTGGCGTAGTAGCTTTTTCCTAGACCAGGCATGTATTTTGCGAGATTACTTCTGCTCACGGAAATCTCACCTGGCTTCGATAAGCCACGGATATCAGCAGGCACATTTAGGAGCATCAATGCCCAAGTCTAGTCATCCTTTACTTTATAAATTGTTAAACAAAGCATTTGAGGAAGTGAAGGAAAATAGTTACGAAGGTTCGCCAAAAAGATATCGGCATCCATTGAAGAGGAGGAAAAGAAGCGATTATTACCGATAATTCGATCGGGTTTGTTTTTCTCCAAGATATGCACGTTTCAAACCTTTGGCGAATGACTTCACTTCCGTTTGGGCGTTTCCCAGCTGCTGCACAAATGAGCTCAAAGCACAGAGTAATAAAATTAAACAAAAGAAAGGAAAAGAAAAGAGCTGAAACGAAACTAAAGACACATAAAAGAGATAACAACACAATAGCAAACAACAGTCAAAAAACAAGTAAAAAATATAAAAACAAATAAGACAGATGGCAAAGAGAGATAAAACCTGATCAATTTGATGGCCTATGAAAGGAATCTCCTCGAGACACAAAAATCGATCATTATTACCTCATTTTATTTTTCTTTTCTTCTTTTTTATTATTTTTCAAAAACATTGGGTTGCCTCCCAATAAGCGCTTGGTTTAACGTCCTCAGCCCGACATTGGTTCCATCATGGCAGGTTCCAATCTTCGCTGTGCTTCTCTAGTGGGCTGGGATCCTTTTTCCAACAACATACGGTCCATGCATATGGCTGGGCATTGGATGTCAACAATCGTCCACCCAATAGCTGTTTTGTGATCTCTAAGTACTCGGACGAGTTTCTCTTCTTGTAGTGGTGCAAGGCCCATTTCTATTTTAACTGGCAAAGGATCATTCTTATCCAAGAATCCATGCTTCAAATGATCTGGAAGAGGCTTAAGCTCCAAGGTAGGGTCTTTCATCATAGAAGGCAGAAGTTTCACATTAGATAAAGGAAATTGAATGCACGAAACATCATACCTATTTGTGGTTATAGCTATGGTCTCATCTAAGCTTGCCACAGCTTCCTCCATTTCTTTGGACACTTGTATCAACCTTCTTGGGTCTTTAGAATTTTCTGTCCCTATGTGCTCACTAATAGCCATTTCCAATCCATCCTTGCGAGTTAACTCAAAACATTGTTGTGGCAAAGAATCAATAATGTCAACTGCAAAAACAGAGTGCAAGTCACTAGTGTACCTCATTGCCTCGAAAATATTGAAATGGATCACTTTGCCATCAAACTCCACGGGGAAAATGCCATCATGAACATCAATCTTGGTTTTAGCATTTTTCAAGGATGGTCTCCCCAAAAGAATCGGAGTTGGATTACGATATGTCTCATCCTCTATTTTAAGGACATAGAAGTCTGCTAGGAAAACCAATTGATTCACCTGCACAAGCACATCTTCTACAACACTTTTGGGATATGCATTAAAATGATCAGCAAGTTGAATGGTAATACCAGTTTTCGCAAAAGGTCCAAGATTTAAAAAAGCATAAATAGAATATGGCATGACATTAATAGATGCTTCTAAATCTAACATAGCTCTTTCAAACTTGGTTTTACCAATGGTGCATGGAATGGTGATCGTACCTGGATTATTGCATTTCGGAGGAATTTTCCTTTGTAATACAGCTGAAACATCTTCCCCCACACTTACTTTCTCATTTCTGTTTAACTTTCTTTTGCTGGTGCATAACTCCTTGAGACATTTTGTATAATGAGGTACTTGCTCGATAGCATCCAGAAGTGGTATATTTACCTTGATTTTGTGGGAAGTTTCCAGGATTTCTTGTTCTTGTTCTTCCTTCGATTTTGCAAATCTACTAGGAAAAAGTGGAGGAGAAACATATGAAGGAATGGGAGTTATAGGATTTACCTGAGAAGTCAGTGTTTTGTTCATGGTGGAAGTGGTGTCATCTCCTTCATCAGTTTGTGATTTCTTTGGCAGGACATCTAATTGCTCTTCATTTTGCAAAGTTATCGCACAAGAATTCTCTCTTCGATTGATCATCGTTTGACAAGATAATTCTTCTGAGCCTTGGCCCTCGAATTTGCTCATGCTAGTGGCCAATTGTCCCATGTGATTTGCCAGGTTTTGGATACTTGCCCCAGTTTCCTGCTGGAATTGCATTGTGTTAGTGGCAAGTGCATTAACAATGTCCTGGAGAGACATACCTGCGTTTTGTGAAGCTGGTTGCGGTGCTGGATGTGGCATTGGTGGTGGTTGCATTTGAAATGGTTGCTGCACTATAGGTTGATTGAAACTTTGTGGCCGATTTGGTATCACATTTGGAGTCATTGGTTGATGATTCCAGTAACTGAAATTATGTTGATCTTCCCATCCAGCCTTGTAAGTGCTAGAGAAAGGATCATACCATTGCCTCGTTTGTCCTGGAAATCCACCCATGGCATTGGCTTGTTCCATATATTCTTCTTGTAAAGTTGGATACATGTCGATTGGATGCTCCATCGTAGAATATATCCCACATTCATAAGATTTTTGCATATCTCCTACAGCCATGTTTTCCACAAGAGAGGTTAGCCCAGAAAGTTGTTGTTTAATGTTCGGAGTGCTTACCTCATTTACTCTCCATGGTACTTGTGGCTCAAATTCGCTACTGAATTGATAGAAGTTTACTGCCATGTTGTCTAAACACAAACAATCAGAAAAGAAAAACAAAGAAAATTTGAATCAACAATGAAAACAAAATAACAAATCGATTAGATAATCAATCCCCGGCAACGGCGCCAAAAACTTGATGCATTCGAAACTAGCAAGTATACCTGTCTCTTATACACATCTAGATGTGTATAAGAGACAGGTTCCCACGAGGATTGATTCTATTTGAATTTGTTATTCGAAAGCAACAATAAACTAAATGAGGGGGGTTTTGTTGATTGATTAACTAGATGAAATATTAATGCAAGTAAAGAATAACACATTGCAAATTTAAACAGATTGAAAAATCAATGAGAGAAACCTGGTTAAGGGATCCTTCTCTACCACAAGATATGGATTTGCGAATTAATTGTAAAATTGTCATCCAATTACACCATTGAAATTATCAACCGTAGATAACAATAAGCTCTGTTATCCCAATCTTTCCTTACTTTGTTGTTAAATAAAACAGGTTCTTTATTTAATCTCTATCCATTAAACAACCTAGAACAAGCTCTCTAAATTAATTCAATGGATGCATTACGAAAAGAAAGACAGGTTGATCTAAGCAATAAACACACAAGCTCGGATTATTTAACTTAGGTTATTTTCTCCAATTGTAATCTCTAATCACAATTTTGCTACTAATGATTAGAAATTCAAGACAATTACGGATCAAGATTTCTAGTCTAGCATAGACAATATCCAGATTATATTCAGTTGGCCACCCAAATACAATCCAGCAAGCAATCATAAGCATTAAACATGGGAAAATACAAGCAACTTCAATTAGAGATTGGATAACAATTCCTTGCACAATCAATTCATAAAAACCATATCAAGGGCTTTGAAATCACCCTCAACCAATTCAGATTTAGTTACATATATTCAGACAGAACACAAATACAATAGAACATGGAGACATTCCAGAAAATGAGAGGAAAAGGGAAAACTTAGCAAATTTGATGAAATCTATTAAGATTTGTAGTTTTTCCTCTTTCCAAGACTTCAATCTCCTTCAAGAACTCCAAGAGATGAGAGAAATCCAGAAATGCAGCCTCCTCCCACGTTTTCCCCTCTTCAAGTTATGAAAATAAAACCCTAAAATGTGTTTAAATACTCTGCTACAGTGACTTGCTACAGTTCCCCGTATTATACATGCTACAGTGACTTGTGGAATTATATTTCTATACATCTCACACTGTTTTGATTACAACTTTTGGTACACTGAATGGATTTATAAACCGTAAATTTCTCCAGAAAATAGACTTCGAGAGCTTTCCAACGGTATATAATATGTCGTCGGGTTCATTGTATATCAATACAATTAAATCCGAGAAGATCACTGACTAGCAGAGGTGAAAATGAAGGGTTTTACTCCATTTTTGTGCAAGTTGCTCTAAAACTCCTACAAACATCAAAACCACACAAAAACATAAAAATACCAAGGAATATAGCAAAGAAACATGGACGAATTGATATAAAAGTAATACATAAATAGACACCTATCAAATACATCTACCACTAACATGATAAAAAAAGAAATATTAAATATTTAATACAATATTATTATTTGAAGAAATAACTTTTTTAGCAATAGATGATTTTTTCTTAAAATGATAAGAAATTATATTTAACTTTTTAACATTAATTACATCTTAAGAAGAAGAAAGTCTAAAATACATCCATGCATGTACCATATTTGACATGATACATCTATGTAATCCTATATGGACAAATGTAGTACACAGTTTTGGTAGCTAAAGCATTCTAATTTATTTTGTTTTAAAATTTGAAGTGAGGTTAAAATCAATAATGATATTTCAAAATGCTTAGTTACAAGAAAGTGTATCAATTTGGGATTGCATAGATATCTTACGTGAGTATGATGACTTTCTCCTTTAAGTTCTTTATGGTGTAGCCACTCTACATGCAATCCACCAATCATGGGATGCATTGAGTTGGTACCCCATGATTGAAGGGTTGTATGTACAGTGGCTTCACTGAGATTTTTCCTTCTTTAGTAAGAAGACTATATAATTGAAAGAAAAATCTTTTTTATAGTCGTTATACATCAATCAGCCAATTGTATGTCATGTGCAACATAATGTGATGATGTGTCACCACACAATGTTGGGAAAACAAATGCGCGAAAACTTTATTAAATAGCAAAAAGTGATTATAACAGTAGATTATGTGTAGAAAAAAATAATAAAGGAGTTAGTATGCTTTAAGGCATATACGAATGTCGCTTTCCTTAAGACATATTTGCCTCCACTAATTTTGTGATGCACTTGAGTTTGCAAATATGCCTAAAGGATATAATGAAGCACTAGTTGTTTACTTGCGTTGTGCACTAACAAAAGTAAACTTGAATACTCTTGAACTCTACAAGCCTACCAAGAATAAGTGTTCTATTTCTATAGAAAAATAGAACACTTGGCTTGAAAGCAATGGAACTTATATGCAGGAAAGTGTTTAGAAAATGGAAAAGATTGAGAATTTGTTACTCACAAGAAGGAGAGATGTTGGATATATAAAATAGCTTATGAATAGCCTTATTTATAAACTTCTGAACACCTGTTCACTTAGGTTTGCAACCATTCATCATATTACTTTATTTATAACAATTAAATTTGAATTTAAATTAATGGTTTCAACATGAAGAAATACTATTCAAAATACATGTTTTTTTTTTTCAAAGTACATATCTATTCCAATTTCAATATCTCTTCCAATAGACACAACTCTTCTAAAGGGCACACATATAAATGTGCCTGTTAAACTTTATTTTGAAAATTATTCTAACACAGAAATGATTGATTGCATTTGTAGTGACTACATAAAAGACTTTTAGTCTAAATATAATGGAGATATAACTTGCCTATTTAATTTTATAAAGATACATTGTTGTAGCAAATAAAAAATTGAGTCATGAGTAATGCTGCACTCACAAAATCTATATGAAGTTTATATACAAAGTTGATGGAGTATCATTCATTCAATGCCGCATTACTTATTATTATTTATTACATTAGCTTTTTATATTTATCATTCCATTCGCTTAATGCTACATCATCTCTGTATATAAACTTTGTAAATGTAGACATTGTTGACCCAGGTATGGCAACCCAAGAGGGGGGGTGAATTGGATTTTTATTTATCAAAACGGATTTAGAAAACTTTTCTTGAAAGATCAAAGTTAGTTCACTCTTTCTTTGAGAATAAAGGTGAAGAAGATGAAATTAGAATTGATCAAAGATGCAATCAAAAGAATAATAATGATGAACAATCACAAGTGCAAGTAAATGTAAAGAGGAAAGGGATAGAGAGAGTGCAAACTCAATTTACGTGGTTCGGCAAACCTTGCCTACGTCCACGGGCTCCTAGCTCCACGAGCTAAGCTTTCCACTAAGTTGTAGAAATCTTTACAACTTGCTTGATGAACAACCTCACCAAGACTTTTTCTTCCAACTCTTGATAACACCACACCAAGAGTTCTTCTTGATGAACAACCTCACCAAGGCAACTTCCTTCAACTCTTGATAACACCACACCAAGAGTTCTTCTTGATGAACAACCTCACCAAGGCAACTTTCCTCAACTCTTGATAACACCACACCAAGAGTTCTTCTTGATGAACAACCTCACCAAGGTAACTTCCTTCAACTCTTGATAACACCACACCAAGAGTTCTTCTTGATGAACAACCTTACCAAGGTAACTTCCTTCAACTCTTGATAACACCACACCAAGAGTTCTTCTTGATGAACAACCTTACCAAGATAACTTCCTTCAACCCTTGATAACACCACACAAGAGTTCACTCAAGGATAACTTTTATCATTTACAAGAAGATCTCACTCTCACCACAATACAAGAACAAAGAAAATTTTTACAACAAAAGTACAACTCTCTTCAAAGAGTAGATAAAGAATATAAAAGCTCTCTAGACTTGATATTTCTCTTGTTTTATGCTTGATAGATTCTTCTCTTCTTCTTGCTGGATGCAAGGGAGAAGGGCTCCTTTTATAGGCAAATGAGATGAACTTAATTAAGTGAAGACACCATCTCCAAATTTTCTATCCACCATAAAAAACCGTAATATTGTCTGCCATTTTTGTCAATGTTCCGTTTGAAATTTGAAAATATGCAAAACATAAAAGATTTGCATATTTGAATAAGCTTTCGAACTCATTAATAATCAAGTCATTTAGATATCTGTAGCTCAAGATATGGCTAAAATACCATTTGGTGCTCATGTGACTTGATTTTTCTTCCTTATGTCAGTCCACCGAATTGAATGATAAGTCTGTGAGCATTCCGTTTGAAATTTGAATTTCTTCAAAACATAAAAGATCTGCATATTTGAATAAGATTTCAAAAACATAAATAATCAAAAAATTTGGATATCTCTATCTTAAGATATCGCCAAAACACCATTCGGTGCTCATGTGAGTTGATTTTTCTTTCTTGTGTCAGTCCACCGACTTGCATGTCAATTATGTTGGCCTTCCATTTAAAATTTGAATTTATTCAAAACATATGAAATGTGTCTCATTAAGTCAACTTTCCAATGCCATAAGAATCAAGTGATTTGGATATTTTTAGCTCAAGATATGTCCAAAAGAGTATTCGGTGCTCATGTCAGTTGCTTCTATTTGTCTTTCAAATTGCATGATGATTTGGACGACCTTATACTTGAAATTTGAATTTCTTTAAAACATATAAAATGTTATAAATTAAGTAATCTTTCCAAAGACTCAAGAATTACGTCATTTGGACATTTGTAGAGAAATATATGATCAATTGATTGAATATTGCTCATATGTCACATTCCTTGAATCAAACCTTGTTCTTAAACTTTGGTGCCTTTAACATGTAGTCTTCTCCTTAGCTTCAACACTTCATTTTAATAAGCCTCTTCTTGATTTTAAAATTATTTCAATGATCTTACTCTTGCACATAAATAAACATGTTAGTAAATCTCAATTAATCAATGTGTATTGTTATCATCAAAATTATCATGTAGCCTTAGGGCTAACAATCTCCCCCTTTTTGATGATGACAAACCATTGATTTCTTTAAAATATAATCTAAAATCAAGAATGAAAATAAAATCAACAATAAGCAAAAAGAATGGCACTTGTTATGAATATAAGCAATCCAACTATTTCTCCCCCTTTTGTTATCATAAAAAAGATGTAATCAAATTAACTACTCCCCCTAAATATATTCTCCCCTTAACATATGCTACCATTCAAAGATTATCATATTAAAGCAAAATTAAGACATATCCAACATGCCTAATTCTCTTCTAATTATGCAAAATATATCTTGACTAAGGGGTTTAGTCATATTTAGGTCTAGAGACTAATTCCCAAACTTGATTTCTCTCAAATTGGTTTAATTTTTCTTGCATAGCCAAAATCCAACTTTCGTCATTTTTGGCTTCTTTAAAAGATTTTGGTTCAAATTGAGAGACAAATGCAAAATGATTACAAAAGTTTCTAAAGGAAGATCTAATTCTCATACCTTGTGATGGTTCACCAATAATGAGATCTTTAGGGTGAGCTTTTGTGTACCTCCATTCCTTTGATAATTCTTGGGAAGAATCAATTACTTTCTCAAGCTTTTCTTGTTGAAATTGTAATTCATCTTGACTCTTTTCATCAAGCCTTGATTCTTTGATTTGCTTTTCTACCTCAACAATATCATCATCTAAATTCTTTGAAGAAATCACATTAGTTTCATCAAATTCAACATTCATAGAATCTTCAATAGTAAGAGTCTTTTTGTTAAAAACTCTATATGCCTTACTATGGTTGGAGTAGCTAACAAAAAATTCCAACATCGGCTTTTGCATCAAATTTTTCAAGGTTATCCTTGGTGTTTAAAATAAAACATTTACATCCAAAAACTTTAAAAAATCCAATGTTGGGTTTTCTTCCTTTCCAAAGTTAATAAGGAGTTTTCTTTATTAAAGCTCTAATATGGACTCTGTTGATTATAAAGCATGCGATATTAACGGCTTCGCCCCAAAATATTTTGGTAAATTATTTTCAAGTAACATGGTCCTAGCCATTTCTTGGATAGTCTTATTTTTTCTCTCAACAACACCATTTTGTTGTGGAGTTCTAAGTGCGAAAAAATTATGTTCAAAACCATTTTCATCACAAAGATTTTCAAATGCAACATTGTCTACTTCACCACCATGATCACTCCTAATGGACACAATAGAATACCCTTTTGATTTTGGAATCTTTTTACAAATTTTGAAAAAGCTTGTATGGCCTCATTTTTAGTTTTCAAGAATAATACCCAAGTGAATCTTGAATAATCATCCACAATAACAAAAACATAATACTTTCCACCAAGGCTTTGAGTTCTTGATGGTCCAAATAAATCCAAATGAAGTAATTGTAGAGGTTTATTTGTTGAAATAAATTTCTTATATTTAAAAGAAGTTCTCACTTGTTTTCCAAATTGACAAGCATCACAAATCTTATCCTTTTCAAATTTTATTTTTGGAAGACCATCAACTAAATCATTTTTAGAAATCTTTGAAATTGTGTTCATGCTAGCATGACCTAACCTTCTATGCCATAACCAAGCATCATGATTAACGATGAAACAATTTTCTACATGATCATTAACATCAATATCAATTGTATAAATATTACCACATCTATTTTCAGTAAATAATGTCTTATTGTTATTAACATCCTTAATCACATTTCTATTAGGCTCAAAAGTAACAAAATATCCCTTATCACACAATTGACTAATGCTAATCAAATCATGTTTCAAACCATGAACAAGCAAAACATCTTTAATAATAGGTGAAGAAGGGTTACCAATATCACCATGTCCGATTACCCTTCCTTTGGCATTATCACCGAAGGTCACATATCCTCCTTTCTTGATAATTAATCTTGAGAACTTGAAGGTATCTCCGGTCGTATGCATTGAGCATTCACTATCTAAGTAACACTTGTGTTTGCCACTCCTTTGTTTCTATAATCAACATTCAAAGAGAGACTTTTTGGTACCCAAAAGTTCTTGGGTCCTTGGGGGTTAGTTATGGTACTTTTTGGAACCCATATTTGTTTCAAATTAGGATTTCTCTTAATATAGTAAGAATGCACTTTGTGTCCTTTTCTTCCACAATAAGTACATGAATGATTAGGATTATTCCTAGAAGATGCATGAACAAAATAGTTTTTAAAATAGTTTTGAGTTTTATGAGTTTTATATACTAACCCTCTTTTATCAAAAACACACCTTTGGTTTTGAAACATAGAATTCAAATTTTTTGTGCTTTTTGTAAAACTATCAACAATATTTCTTAAGTCATTATTTTCCTTTTTCAAAATAGCATTTTGTTTCTCCAATTTCTCAAAATCCTTTTGTTTTAAAATGTCATTTTCAGTTTTTAATAAATGTATTTGACTTTCCAAACTTTCGAAATCTTTTTGCTTTAAAATTTCATTTTCATTTTTTAAAGCTTCATTTATTTCTACCAACTCTTCTAATTGAGATAACATGATTTTTGACTTCTTTTTGAAAGCATTGATTTTTGAGTTTTTCTTATCAATTTGCACATGTAAAATTTGGAATGCTTCAAGTAATTCATCATATGAAAGTTTAGGATCATAGTTTAGAATACTTACCTTATCTTCACTTAAAGCCATGAAGCACATGTTTGCCACTTCGCAATCTTCTTCTTCGGTGGAGCTAGCTTCACTATCATCCCAATTTGTGGCTTTCATTGCTTTGGATTTCTTGTTTTGATTCTTGAAGTGAGGACAATCCATCTTTACATGTCCCGGTTTCTTGCACTCATAGCAAATGACTTGATCATTTTTCTTATCTTGCTTTGAGTTTTGCCCTTTGTACTCCTTTCTAGAATTCTTCTTGAATCCTTGGTTTCTTCTAATCATCCTTTTAGCTTTCTTGTGATGAATGCAAGATCTTCATCAACTCCTTCATCGTCGGACTCATCATCTTCTTTTGTTGAAGATTTGAAAGCGATATTTTTCTTTTTCTTGAAATCTTCTTCATTCTCCTTCAAGGTGATTTCATGAGTCATGAGAGAACCCATAAGTTCTTCTAATGGTAGTTTGGTGAGGTCCTTTGCTTCTTGAATTGCGTCACCTTTGGCTCCCAAGATTTTGGTAGACACCTAAGAATCTTTCTCACCATTTCAACATTAGAATAAGATTTACCAAGAGATTTCAAACTATTAATAATATCCGTAAATCTAGTAAACATTTCAGAAATTGATTCATCCGATTTCATCTTAAAAGCTCATAACTATGAACTAGCATACTAATTTTGGATTCTTTAACTTGACTAGTTCCTTCATGAGTTACTTCAAGTGTGTGCCATATTTCTTGTGCCGTAGAACAAGTAGATATTCTATTAAACTCATTTCTATCTAGAGCACAATATACAACACATTCATAGCTTCTAGCATTCAAAACTCAATTTCTTTTTAGTCATACTTCACTTAAACTCTTTAGGTTCTTTAAGTCATGCATTCCCAGTTTCAATTTTGCTAGTAATAATAGGTCCTTCCAAAACAATAGACCATCGATCATAATCAAAAGATTGCAAAAAAAAACTCATTCTAGTTTTCTAATAAGAGTAATCACTTCCATTAAAAAATATAGGTCTAGAGATAGAAAGCCCCTCAACATATGAAGTTGGACTAAAAGTTGCCATAGCTAAAAATCGGTTAAGATTTTTTTTCTTAAAAAAGAAAAGCAACCTTGCTTTGATACCACTTGTTGACTCAGGTATGGCAACCCAAAGAGGGGGGGTGAAGTGGGGTTTTATTTAGTCAAAACGAATTTATAAAACTTTTCTTGAAAGATAAAATTATTTCACTTTTTCTTTTGAGAATAGAAGTGAAGAAGATGAAAATAGAAGTTATTTAAGATGCAATCAAGAGAATAGCAATAATAAATAATCTCAAGTGCAAGTAAATGTAAAGAGTATAGGGATAGAGAGAGTGCAAACTCAATTTACGTGGTTCTGCAAACCTTGCCTACGTCCACGGGCTCCTAGCTCCTCCACAAGCTAGGCTTTCCACTAAGTTGTAGAATACTTTACAACTTGCTTGATGAACAGCTTCACCAAGACTTTTTCCTTCAACTCTTGAAAACACCACACTAAGAGTTCTTCTTGATGAACAACCTCAAAAGGAAAGAGTTCTCTCAAGGATATCTTTTATCCTTTCAAGAAGATCTCACTCTCACACATATAAAAAACAAAGAAAAGTTTTTAAACAAAAGTAAACTCCTCTTCAAAGAGTAGATAAAGAGATATAAAAGCTCTCTAAACGATATTCTCTTGGTTTTTTGCTTGATCAAAATGCTTCTCTTGCACTTTTTGAATGCATGGGAGAATGGCTCCTTTTATAGGCAAATGGATGAAAACTTAATCAAGTGAAGACACCATCTCCAAATTTTTAGCCACCATAAAAACCGTATCTTTCTGCCATTTTGTCAATGTTCGTTTTGAAATTGAAAATCTGTTATAAACATAAAAGATCTGCACATGGAATAAGCTTTCCAACGCATCAAGAACCAAGTCATTTGGATATCTGTAGCTCAAGATATGGCCAAAACACAATTCGGTGCTCAAGTGACTTGATTTTTCTTCCATGTGTCTGTCCACTGACTTGAATGATAATTCTGTCAGCCTTTCATTTGAAATTGGAATTTCTTCAAAACATAAAAGATCTTCATATTTGAATAAGCTTTCCAAAACATTAAGAATCAAAGCAATTGGATATCTCTATCTTAAGATATGGCCAAAACACCATTCGGTGCTCATGTGAGTTGAGTTTTCTTCTTTGTGTCAGTCCACCGAATTGCATGTCAATTATGTCGGCCTTCTGATTGAAATTTGAATTTTTTCAAAACATATTAAATGTTCCTTATTAAGTCATCTTTCCAATGCCACAAGAATCAAGTCATTTTGATTTTTCTAGCTCAAGATATGTCCAAAGGAGTATTCAGTGCTCATGTCAGCTGCTTCCATTTGTCTTTCAACTTGCATGATGATTTGGACAACCTTGCACTTGAAATTTGAATTTCATTAAAACATATGAAATGTTATAAATTGAGAAGCTTTCCCAAGGCTCAAGAATCACATCATTTGGATATTTATAGAGATATATATGACCAATTGATTGAACATTGCTTATGTGTCACATTCCTTGAGTCAATCCTTGTTCTTAAGCTTTGGTGCCTTTAACATGTAGTCTTCTCCTTAGCTTCAACACTTCATTTTAATAAGCCTCTTCTTGATTTTAAAATTATTTCAATGATCTTACTCTTGCACATAAATAAACATGTTAGTAAATCTCAATTAATCAATGTGTATTGTTATCATCAAAATTATCATGTAGCCTTAGGGCTAACATATTTGAATGGGAATGTACTCAATTCTCTTTCATCTTTCTATGGATGTATATGAACTATGTCACCTCACATGCAATTATAAGATAAATTTGGTTGTGTGTAATTGGAATTAGGATCAACATGGACAATTATTGGTAACTTAAAACTTTAAACTCGATAAACCCTAATGCAGGCCAAACTTTGTCCAAGCAGATCGAAGATCCATACCTAACTTCTCGAATCTGTTTCTGAAGGGATGAAGTAGGGATGTCAAATTTACATTGGCAATTGTCCAAAATTTTAGGGATTTAGGCTAGGGATGAAGGGTGTTTTTAAAGATTGCCCGGGGCCGAGGATGAGTCTCCCCCGCCCAGAATTGTGTAATTTATGCAATTTGTTGCAATAATGTTCAATTTGTAATTTAACACCAATGAACTTAGGCCTAACTGTAATTATACTTAAGACCCAGCACTAGTAGCCCAAAGATTGTGGGCCCATCCCAATTCCAAACCCAATTCAAATATTCAGTTATTATTTATCAAATTAATAATTATGATATTTTTAATTTTTTACAAAAAATTCATAAAAAAGAAGAAACCCTAAAGATTAAAATTGAAGTGACTCAATTAAGCCTAGCTACAGCCAACCTCCTTCGTTTCTTCACCCTTCACACCTTACGGTCTCCGTCCTCACTCTCACCAAGGTCCACGCACCACTACAAACTTATGGAGGGTTCACCTACATCACTGCGACTACATGCACAACCATTATCGATTCACTTCCTCAACTATACCTCGCGGCACAGCACCATCAATTCAACTAGCCACGTACATCTCAAAATCGCAAGCTGGCTTGTACATAGCTTTACATTTTATGGAACTTCATATTTTTTGTTTGTGTTGCTTTACATTTTTATTTTTATTTATTTTTCTTCTCATTTAAAATGTTCATTGAATTATTTTTCTTATTGCTACTGGTTATGGCTTGATAATAGTGTGACTAGATTTTGCATTAACATAATATATCAGTGCTTCATTCCTTTTGTCTTCATGATTTCATAATAAGTTGATTTTAATATATCGATGCTTAATATATTAAGCTTAATAATGATGTTAATAATGTTAACTAGATTTTTCTTATTCCTTTTGTGCTTAATATAACAGGTGATTTATTTTAATAACACTATAAGAAAATTATTTAGTTTATAATTTGGGATTTCAAATTAATTTAAGTTTTAGAGAGTTTTTTTTTCTGTCTGGAGTGGAGAATAGAAATTAGCAAAACATTATTTTAATCAAGAAAAAGTATAATAATTCCTTAACCATAAGTTAATTGAAGTTGATATTTTCTCTATTTCATGAGTTTCTTTTGTTCTTGATTCTTGTTTTTTAATTTTTTTAATGTAATTAGTCTAATATTGGAATAGATGTATATTTTTTTTCTTGAAAACTGACATCTATATAATTATGTCAACTAGTATTCTGATTCATATATGGATTGTTATCTTGAGTTCAAGAAAACAGAAGCTAGCCAGTTACAAGTGTTATTACTTGTATTTTATTTTTAACATAATATTTTGTAAACTATTATATGTTTCAAAATAGAAAGAGCTACAATAGCTTTCTTTACTATTAACCTATTCAAATTGTCATCATTAGTTATCCACTGCAGATACTATTAATTTTATCAAAAATATTGATATTGATCAATACGATGAGAGGCTTCTTTACAAATGGCTTTATTTAATTAAATTGGTCACTAGTTTAGATTATATGCTTGCATGTTTGGTTTGTGTAATGATGCTTCAATTTCTCATATATGTTTAAGGCTTTTAGCTGAGTTAATGTCCTGGCTAAATGGGTTATATACAAATAATGTTTACATCTAGTATAGATGATCAACCTACTGTATGAAACCGCTGCCAAATCTGACCACTTCAAGTCTGCAGAATAGCCTCTGCGACTAAGATTGTGTGAGCATAGACTTCAAAATTTTGATTTGCTTT
>SNVD02006651.1:0-25865 GCA_013180625.2 Boswellia sacra | reverse complement strand
ACAATAAACTAAACAGGGGGGATTTTGTTGAATGATTAACTAAATGAAATAAGAATGCAAATTAAGAATAACAAAACAGAAGTTAATTTGAATGAAAGATCAATGAGAGACACTTGGTTAAGGGTTCTTTCTCTGCCACAAGATATGAATTTGTGAATTAACATAGAATTGTAATCCAATTACAGCATTGAAGTTATCAACCGTAGATAACAACAAGCTCTGTTATCCCAATCTTTCCTACTTTGTTGTTAAATAAAACAAGCTCTTTATTTAATCTCTATCCATTAAACAACCTAGAACAAGCTCTCTGAGTTTAATTCAATGGATGCATTATGATACGAAAGATAGGGTGATCTAAGCAATAAACACACAAGCTCGGATTATTTAACTTAGGTTATATTCTCCCATTGTAATCTCTGATCACAATTTTGCTACTAATGATTAGAAATTCAAGACAATTACGGATCAAGATTTCTAGTCTAGCAATAGACAATATCCAGATTATATTCAGTTGGCCACCCAAATACAATCCAGCCAGCAATCATAAGCATTAGACATGGGAAAATACAAGCAACTTCAATTAGAGAATTGGATAACAACTTCTTGCACAATCAACTTACAAAAACCATATCATGGGCTTTGAAATCACCCTCAACCAATTCAGATTCAGTTACACATGTTTAAGAACGTGGTAAATACAATACAACCTGGAGACATTCCAGAAAATGAAAGGGAAGGGAAAACCTTAGCAAATTTGCTGTAATTCTCTTTGGATTGTAGTTCTTCCTCTTTCCAAGCTTCCTTTCTCCTTCAAGAACTCCAAGAGATGAAAGAATTCCAGAGCTTCAGCCTCCACCACGTTCTCCCCTCTCCAAGTTATGAAATAAAACCCTAAAATGTGTTTAAATACTCTGCTACAGTAACGTGCTACAGTGTCCCATATTAGACATGCTACAGTGATGTGTGGAATTACATTTCTACACTTCTCACACTGTTTTGATTACAACTTTCGGTACACTGATGGATTCATAAACCGTAAATTTCTCCAAAAATTAGACTTCGAGAGCTTTTCAACGGTATATGATATGTCATCGGGTTCAATGTATATCAATACAATTAAATCCGAGAAGATGGTTGACTAGCAGAGGTGAAAATGAAGGGTTTTACTCCATTTTTGTGCAAGTTGCTCCAAAACTCCTACAAACATCAACACCACACAAAAACATAAAAATACCAAGGAATATAGCAAAGAAACATGGACGAATTGATATGAAAATGATATATAAATAGACACTTATCAATCATTTAAAGTGCTGACTCACTCTCACACACTGATCTAATTGTTGTAAAGCAAAATCCCACCAAGATCTTAATTCTAATGACACTGCCCACTCTCTGTTGCTGACAACTTAACAACACATTGTTAAGTAAAACGTGACCAAGATGTCTAACACTGAATTATATAAACACTCAACTCGCAAATTCTCTCAAGTGTATACTAATTCAGACAGACCTAATTAAAATTCATGCACGATCATAGCCTCACATAATGAATAAAACACTCATAAAAAAATCAAAGAAGCATGCCAATTTGCGTTGAAGCTCTTTTCTTAATTCTTGAAATACCGTAACATATACAAACTACCTATATATATTATGTGAAGGTAACAATATATATTTATAGTGTGATGCTCGATTGTAATCTCTTCAAAATCCTGTAAAAAATCTTAATCAAACTCAAATTGGGATAAAGAGCAATACTTTAGGAAGTGATCTAAGTAATCTCATAAATGAAATAGGACATAAATAAATATACTCCGATTTTAACTAGGATACATCAAATAATGTCCTAATCTAAAGAGCTATTCATTATGAATCAAGTACTTCCTAAATCATACTTCTAGAAATAGTAAAATAAGACACAATATAACATTCTAGTTTTATCTAAAAGTTGGCCAAAATATTCATGTGTATGGCACATGCAAAAGTGTCACACATTGTCACCAACAATCTCCCCCTTTTTGGCAACTTGTGATGAAAACACCAAACTGTTTCTGAACAATGAATAACACACAAAGATAAGTCCAAAACAACTATAAGCAATCATGATTCATCAAGCAGAAAATGACATACTTAAAGAAATAACAATTGTTCAGTTATGAATCAAATAACAGAAAAATGTCTGAATGTAAATATTCTACAAAACAAAACAAAGTGAAGTTGACAAACCTGTCAAACAACACTCGACCAATGTAATTGGATTACAATTCTAGGTTAATTCACAAATTCATATCTTGTGACAGAGAATGAACTCTTAACCAAGTGTCTCTCATTGATTTTTCACTCCATTTAACTTTGCTTTGTGTTATTCTTCATTTGCTTTCGTATTAAGTTTAGTTAATCAATCAACAAAACCCCCCCTATTTAGTTTATTATTGCTGGAAAATAACAAATTCAATTAGAATCAGTCCTCGTGGGAACGATATCTACTTATCACTTTATTACTTGTGCGACTAGTATACTTGCTAGATTTTTTTTTTTTTTTTTTTTCGAACGCATCAAGTTTTTGGGGGGGGCGCCGTTGCCGGGGATTGATTTTCTAATCATTTGTTATCTGTTTTTACTACTGATTCTTGATTGTTATTTTTATTTTTTTTTTTTTATTCTTTCATTTTTATGACTTTCCTGATTGTTTGTGTTGAAGGCTTTTATGTCCGAGGGAGAAGCGGATCAACAACTTAAGCGAATCAAGGAGTTTCTCGAATCCTCGAATTTAAGACTAAATCGGTCAATTTTAACTCCACCTCCAGAATTTGACCTTGCACGACATACTTCCCTTCCATCTTCTTGCAGTTCAATCAAATCTGAATCGGAAGCAATGGCGATGGAAAACGATCAGACTCTTAAGGAGTTAGCGGCTCCAATTATTGATCAACCACCGCTATGCATAAGCACCAATTCTGAGATAGATTTTGAACTTAAATCTGCTGATTCATCTCTTGCCTACATTTCATGGTTTTGCAGGAGAGGATCCGAACAAACACCTCAAAGAATTTCATGTGGTATGCTCAAGTATGAAGCCAACCGGCGTTTCTGAAGAGCAAATTAAATTGAGAGCTTTCCCATTCTCATTAGCAGAGTCGGCAAAAGATTGGCTATACTACCTACCACCAGGTACCATTACCAGTTGGAATGAGATGAGTAAACTCTTTTTGGAGAAATACTTTCCAGCCTCAAAAGTTACAAATATTAGAAAAGATATTACTAGCATTCGACAACACAATGGAGAATCACTTCATGAATATTGGGAGAGATTTAAGAGGTTATGTGCTAGCTGTCCAAACCACCAAATTAGTGATGGACTCCTAATTCAATATTTCTATGATGGTCTCCTACCCATGGAAAGGAGTATCATTGATGCTGCTAGTGGTGGAGCGCTAGTTCATAAAAACTCGACTTTGCAAGCCGTTGAATTAGTGACATGGCAACGACTCCCAACAATTCAGCAGTCCATTTGTGCCAAACTATCAAAAGATAAATGAGGTAGTACTTCAAACATTGAACAACACCTTTTGACTTACCTCTCTTGTAAAAAAAATTTCTGTATGACATTGCAGCCATCTTATGCTGTGGGGTATGTTCTGGCCATGGACCATGCCAACCGACATGTGTCCCCTTTTGCAAGAGGAGATACATAACAAGCCATGCATGGGTGGGAATTTCAGGACTAACCAAGGCAAAGGTCTGATCCTTTCTCCGATACTTACAAGCTGGATGAGAGTATCACCCTAATTTTAAGATATGGGAATCATCAACCAATTGCCCCAAATGCCATACCACATCGACCACCAGGTTTCAATCAACCAAGGGTGCAGCAACCATTTCAAGCACAACCACAATCAGCACCACAACCAGCTCCACAAAATTCAGGTATGTCTCTCCAGGATATTGCTAAAGCACTTGCCACTAACACAATGCAATTTCAGCAGGAAACTAGGGCAAGTATCCAAAACCTGGAAAATCAAATGGGACAATTGGCCACTAACATGAGCAAAATTGAGAGTCAAAGCTCAGGAAAATTACCTTCTCAGCCGGTGATCAATCCAAGAGAGAATGCTAGTGCTGTAACTTTGAGAAGTGGGAAGCAATTAGAGATTCCACCAAAGAAATCACAAACTGATGAAGGGGATGACACCACTCCCACCATGAATACAACATCATCTTCTAAGGTAAATCCTAAAACCCATATTCCTTCATATGTTACTCCTCCACCTTTTCCTAGCAGATTTGCAAAATCAAGGAAGGAGGAACAAGAACAAGAAATCCTGGAAACTTTTCGCAAGATCGAGGTAAACATACCACTTCTGGATGCTATCAAGTAAGTGCCTCGTTATGCAAAATTTCTCAAAGAGTTATGCACCAACAAGAGGAAGTTGAAAGGAAATGAGAAGGTAAGTGTGGGGGAAAATGTTTCAGCTGTATTGCAAAGAAAAATTCCTCCAAAATGCAAAGATCCAGGTACGTTCACAATTCCATGCACTATTGGTAATACCAAGTTTGAAAGAGCTATGTTAGATTTAGGAGCATCTATTAATGTCATGCCATATTCTATTTATGCTTCTTTGAATCTTGGACCCCTTGCAAAAACTGGTATTGTAATTCAACTTGCTGATCGTTCTAATGCATATCCCAAAGGAGTTGTGGAAGATGTGCTTGTGCAGGTAAATCAATTGGTTTTTCCAGCAAACTTCTATGTTCTGGAAATAGAGGATGAGGCATCTCCCAATCCAACACCGATTCTTTTGGGGAGGCCATTCTTGAAAACTGCCCGAACGAAGATTGCTGTTCATGATGGCACTCTCACCATGGAGTTTGATGGCGAGGTGATTCGTTTCAATATTTTTGAGGCAATGAGGTACCCTATTGACTTGCATTCTGTTTTTGCAGTTGATGTTATTGATTCTTTGGCACAACAACTTTTTGAGTTAACTCGCAAGGATGCATTGGAAGTAGCCATTAGTGATCACATTGGGGCAGAAAATTCCAGAGAATCGAGGAAGTTGATACAAGTGTCTAAAGAAGTGGAGGAAGCTGTGGCAAGCTTGGATGAGACTATAGCTATCACCACAAACAGGTATGATGTTTCGTACATTGAATTGCCTTTATCTAATGAGAAACTTCTACCTTCCGTGATGAAGCACCTGCCTTGGAGCTTAAGCCTCCTTCCAGATCATTTGAAGCGAACGTATTCCTATGTAGAAGATACTTTTGCCAGTCATAATAGCAAAGGGTCTTGCACCAGTTACAAGAAGATAACTCATCGTAGTGCTCCGATATCACAAAACGGCCATTGGTTGAATCAGTGCCCGCGACGAACCACGGCAGATAATCAAAGGTATAGTCCCACCGTATGCATGCCCCGTCATCTTTAAATATGGATCCCAGCCCACTAGAGAATGCAGCAGCAGCGAGTTGAATCCTCCCATGATGGAAGTTGTCAGAAAAGCCTCCTGAAAATTGTTAGATGTGGGTGTGATTTATATCCAATTCGGACAGCAAGTGGGGTTGAGTCCAGTCCCAGTTTGTTGCCGAAGAAATCTGGTGTTACGGTGGTTAAGAATGATAATAATGAGCTAGTGCCCACTCGTATCCAAACCGGTGGCGAGTTTGTGTTGATTATCGAAAGCTCGATTCAGCAACTCGCAAGGATCACTTCCTTTTGCCATTCATTGATCAAATGCTGGAGAGGTTAGCAGGTCATTCTCACTATTGTTTTCTTGATGGCTATTCAGGATATAATCAAATTGTCATTGCCCCTGAGGATCAAGAGAAAACTACATTCACATGCCCATTCGGTACATTTGCCTATCGACGCATGCCATTCGGTCTTTGCAATGCCCCTTCCACTTTCCAAAGGTGTATGGTAAGTATTTTCTCTGATTATGTTGAGAACATTATTGAGGTATTTATGGATGACTTTAGTGTTTTGGGTGATTCTTTTGATAAATGCCTTGACAACCTTACCCTTATACTTCAAAGATGTATAGAAACTAACCTTGTTCTAAATTGGGAGAAATGTCATTTTATGGTAGATCATGGTATAGTTTTGGGACATGTTATTTCTGCTAAGGGTATAGAGGTTGATAAATCCAAGCTAGATCTTATATGTTCCTTACCACCTCCCACAAGTGTGCGGGATATTCGTTCGTTTCTTGGTCATGCAGGTTTTTATCTTAGATTCATCAAAGATTTCTCGAAGATAGCATTGCCCCTATGCAGATTATTACAGAATGATGTGGCCTTTGAATTTAATGAGAAATGCAAAGAGGCATTTGAGAAACTGAAGGAACTCTTGACTTCAGCTCCAGTAATCCAATCTTCAAATTGGAATCATCCATTCGAGATCATGTGCGATGCAAGTGACTACGCTGTGGGTGCCATTTTGGGTCAACGAATTGGCAAAATTCCACATGCCATTTACTATGCATCTCGGACTTTAAATGATGCTCAACTTAATTATTCTAACACTGAGAAAGAGCTGCTAGCGGTTATTTTTGCTTTAGAAAAGTTTCGATCTTATTTGATTGGTACTAAAGTATCCGTTTATTCTGATCATGCAGCTTTGAGTACTTGCTCACAAAGAAAGATGCTAAACCAAGGCTTATCAGGTGGATACTCCTTTTACAGGAGTTTGACTTGGAAATCAAAGACAAGAAGGGAAGTGAAAACTTAGTTGCAGACCATCTCAGTCGCATTGTCCATGATAAGAATGCACTGCCATTACAAGAGAGTTTTCCGGATGAACAATTGTTGTCTCTAAATGTAGTAGCCCCTTGGTATGTAGATATTGTCAACTACTTAGTTACCAAGAAGCTACCACATGACTTGACTCGAGCTCAAAGAGACAAGATTCAAAACATTGCCAAATATTACATATGGGATGATCCATACTTATGGAAGCATTGTTCTGATCAAGTGATAAGAAGGTGTGTTTCTGAATCTGAATTTAATTCAATTTTGACAGTCTGTCATTCTTATGCATGTGGCGGTCACTTCGGACCAAAAAGAACAGCCCTGAAAGTTCTTGATTGTGGATTCTATTGGCCATCATTGTTCAAAGATGCATATCTATTTGCAAAGCTTGTGACCGTTGTCAAAGGACAGGTAATTTAAGTGCGAAAAATCAAATGCCATAAACCCCTATACTTGTTGTTGAGATTTTTGATGTGTGGGGTATTGATTTCATGGGTCCTTTTCCTTCATCTTTTGGTAATGTTTGCATTATACTTGCTGTGGATTATGTTTCTAAATGGGTGGAAGCAAAAGCTTCGAGAACTAATGATTCTAAGTTTTTTTTTTGTTTTTTTTTTGTTTTGTTTGTTGTCGATTTTGTGAAACTAACATTTTGCGAATTTGGAACACCAAGAGCCATGTAAGCGATAGAAGGACACACTTCTGCAACCGATCATTTGAAGCCTTGCTCAAGAAATACAACATCACTCACAAGGTGTCTATGGCATATCATCCACAAACTAGTGGTCAAGTTGAAGTTTCAAATCGGGAAGTCAAGTCCATTCTCGAGAAGACAGTGAATCCGATTAGAAAAGATTGGAGCCTACGATTGAATGATGCACTTTGGGCCTACCGAACTGCTTACAAGACACCTATTGGGATGTCTCCGTATAGGTTAGTCTATGGTAAGCCGTGTCACCTTCCAGTAGAGCTCGAACACAAAGCATGGTGGGCAGTAAAGCTTTGTAACATGGAGATGGATGCTTCTGGAGAACAAAGAAAGCTTCAACTGCAAGAATTGGAAGAACTTAGAAATGATGCCTATGAGAATTCCAGAATTTACAAGGAGAGAACTAAGGCATTTCATGATAAAATGATCTCCAGTAAGAATTTTGAAGTGGGGACAGAAGTTCTTTTATTTCATTCTCGCCTCAAGTTATTTCCAGGTAAATTACGATCTCGATGGGTTGGACCTTTTGTTAGTACTAATGTTTTTCCCCATGGTGCAGTGGAAATCAAGAGCTTAAAAATGGATAAAGTATTCAAGGTGAATGGGCACAGGTTGAAGCCTTACTATGAGAAGTCAGTGATGTAGGACATCGATGAGGTACCTCTCTACGAGCCAACTTATCTTGATGGGTGAGGACAGATAACGTTAGGCTGAGGACGTTAAACCAAGCGCTTATTGGGAGGCAACCCAATGTTCTTGAAATATAAATAAAAAGAGACAAAGAAAAGAAGGTAGTATTGATCAATTTTTGTGTTTCGAGGAGATTCCTCTCATGGGCTATTATAATTGATCAGGTTTTATCTCTCTTTGCCATTTGTCTCATTTGCTTTGTTGTTTGTTTTTTGACTTTCATTTGCTCTTGTGTTTTTATTTCTTTTATGTGTCTCTGTTTTCTTTTCTTTTCTTGTGTTTAATTTGATTATTCCGTGCTTCGAGTTCAGTTGTGCAACAGCTTGAGGAAACATTCAAACGGGAGTTGAAGCCATTGTTCGAAGGTTTGAAACGTGCATATCTGGGATAAGAACAAACTCAATCGCATTATCGGTAATATCTCTCCTTTTCTTCTCTTCAATGGATGCTGATATCTTCTATCGAACCTTCGTAAATATTTCCCTTCACTTCCTCAAAATGCTGTGTTTAAAATTTATAAAGTACGGATGACTAGACTTTGGGCATTGATGCTCCTAAATGTGCCTGCTAATATCCGATGGCTTATCAAAGCCAAGGTGAGATTGTCCGGTGAGCTGGACATTAATCTCGCAAAATACATGCCTGGTATAGGAAAGAGCTACTACGCCAAGAGGCGAAGAGCGAAAAGGTTACAAGTATGTTATAATTGCGCTAGATGGAATTGTAACCAGACTTGTCGTTCATTAGGTTTTGCGTCCAGGAATAGAGAAGATAAAGTTTCATTTATTAAGAATGGTTTGAGTAATGAGTTGCTGGATAATGTTTTGTCAACTCTCGAGTCACATTCTTGTGGACTTGTTCAGCGTGAATTGCTTAATCTATGGACACAATTTCGTGATGAATTGCAGTGTTATAGTCTAGGGAATCTGACTAAAAACGACCATGTTTGCCAGTTTATAAGAAAACTGGATGGGAAGCAAATCCCCGACTCATAGAAGGCGTTTCAGCCGTTACTAGACGTAAAACCAGAGGAAGATGTGAGCCATAATCACAACTACTTGTATATTTGAATGTGTGTTGTTGTTGTCAAATTTCTTTTTTTTTCTTGTTTTGTTTGATCTGATTATCAATGTTGTTTTTGTATTATTGTTGTTTGTTGATTTTGTTTGTTTTAATTTCAAGTTTTTATTTTTGACAAACCATATGACTACCCTATGGCATAAGTACACGTGGGAGACAATTGTTGAGGTTTTGTCAACCTCCACCGAAAGTGTATCTCTATTTTTTATGCTTCACGTGGGAGACAAGTGTGGGGGTTTTGTCAACCCCCGCCGAAAGTGTATCTCCATTTTCCATGTTTCACGTGGGAGACAAGTGTGTAGGTTTTGTCAAACCTCGCCGAAAGCATATCTCGTTTTTTCAAATTTTGGGGCGATAAATCTGCATCGAGCAACCCCCACCGAAATTATGTCCCCATGTGTCAAATTTGAGAGTTTTACGTGTTTATATATCCATTTTGCATATTCTCAAATGTCATTTTATAACCTGTCTTGCACTTGAATCGCATAATACCTAACGTACATCATTGTCTTGCACAAGTTTAGAGCACTTTTAGAAATGGAGAGAACACCAATTAGGCGATTCCAAAATATATGCGTATTTTGTAGATCGCAATTTGGTAAAGATTGAGAGTTTATAACAGCAGCTCTTGATCTTGGTAGGACATTAGCTGCGAGGGGTATTAATTTGATTTATGGAGGGGGTAGTCTTGGGTTAATGGGGTGTGTGTCGACGGCTGCATCCTTAGGAGGAAGCAAAGTTCTCGGCATTATCCCTAAACCATTAGCTGTACGAGATATCGTAGGCAACACCATGGGGGAAGAGTTACAGGTTTCTAGTATGCATGAGCGTATTGCACATATGATCATTAAATCTGATGCATTTATAGCTTTGCCCGCTGGTTATGGTACATTAGAGGAGATATTTCAAATCACCTCCTGGGCACAGCAAAACATCCATAGAAAACCCATTGGTTTGTTAAATGTCAATAATTTTTTTGATGGTTTGTTGTCTTTTCTTGATCAAGCAGTAGAAAAAAACTTCATCTCACAGTCGGCGAGGCAAATCCTGGTTACAGCTTTAACTGCAGGGGAGTTAATTGACAAATTACAAGCATTTGTCTATTCGCCTGATCCAACAATATCTCAGACAGATTGGTTTGGAGAAGGCGATAAGAGGCGTAAACTGGATTTAACGCTCCATCTGTAATCTCTATTTGCTGGTTTGCTTCATTTTCGTTTACTTTCTCTTTATTGTGTTTATTTGAGTTTTTTTTTATGTCATTTCTTTTGAGTCTTTTTCAGGTTATTTCTTTCGTCCCAAGTAATATTTCTAATCTCAGTTTTTAGACTCGTGGCTTAAAAAGTTCAAGTTCTCTTGAAACGCATTCTGGATCTCTTCAATCCATAATGGCTGAATAAGGAGGCTAACTTCTAACTTTTTAGACCCATTCTAACTAACTTGTTTTTGTTTGCTGACTTGTTGAACTTTGTTATTTTATGAGTGAGTTTAGTTTTGCGTAATTTAGAGTTGTTATGTGTTTTTTATCTTTATCAGTTTTGATTTAAAAAAAAAACAATTGTGAAAAAACCTGAGAATGGCAGAATATGGGGTTTTCTTAACTCTTGAAACGCATTCTCTCTAAATAAATCTGTAGTTTATTTATTTCGTGTTGTTTAAAGTGCCTTGTTTCTTGTTTTTGTTCTTTCATAATAAAGGTATATAGGCTGGAAACCTTAAGTCTGCGGGCTACTGGTCCTAAGGTTGTTGAAATATACAATCTTGACTCAGGTGTAACAACGCCACGTACCTCTTTTCTTGCATTTTGTGTGTCGATGATAAGATAATGATTGAATTAAGAATAACTCTTGTAAAATGATAAATGATGCATGGATCTGTGTGCTTGAAATGTTTATTGGTTTTCGCTTTGCTTTTGATTCCTTGCGCAACATTGAGCATGAGCTATTATCACTGAGTTATTTGTTCACTTAGAGAAAGTTTATGTAATTTAAATGTTTCTTCAGATTTCAATGAATTCTAGAACTTGTTTGATGGTCACTCGAGGCGAAATCCTAGGCTGTGCAACATTAGAGAAATGATTTAGGCCATCTTTGGACCGTTTAAGCCTTAATAGCCAACCTTGACTGAAATTGATCCTAGTTACCCCTTTGAGCCTTTGTAAGCCTTTTTCTTTGTTAACTCACTAAAAGATTTCCTGACCTCAAATGAATTTGTTCCAAATAGTTTATCCCTTACCTATGAGCATGTAGATCATTCACAATTAAATTTTGAGCTATGTTCTGGTTTTGGGAAGTTAGAAGAGGTTGGAATGTGTCATGAGCAATGCAAGTGAGTTCCATTATGTTTGAAAAAGAAAAGAAAAAAAGAAAAAAAAAGCCAATCTGTACTTATTGTCCACATACTTACACATTGGGGACAATGTGTTGTTTAAGTGTGGGGGAGGGGAAGTGTAAAAAAAAAAAAAGAAAAAAAAAGAAAAATAGAAAAAAAAGAAAAAAAAGAAAAAAAAAAGAGAACAAAAGAAGAAGAATAAGAGATCTAAACCCTTAAGTGTTCTTAAAAAGAATGAAACAACAAAGTGTGGGGGTGTAGTTTTCTTTTGTTTTCTGAAAAAAAAAAAAAGATTGAGTGTTCTAAATAAGTTTTGGGGGTGTAACCTGGTGAATTGAAATGAAGTTGTGTTATAGGGTTGAGCTCTACATAGTCTTGAATGATTTATGTGTTTGTGGGTGATTTGAGCCAAATTATTATCCTTTATCATATCTTCACCCAAGCCAAACGTTACAAGCTTAATAAAGCCCTACTTGATCCTTAGTGTTGTGCTTGTCTACTGATGCGTTCGAAACTAGCAAGTATACTATCTCCAGTAATAAAGTGAAGAGTAAGATATCGTTCCCCGGATTTATCTAATTAAAAATTTTTATTCGAAGCAAAACAGATTAATGGGTGGTTTGTTTGTTGATTAACTACATTAGTACGAAAGCAAATGAAGATAACACAAAGCAAAGTTAATGCTTAGAAAAAAATCATGAGGGTAGAGTTCATTCTCTGCCACAATGCTATGAATTTGTAATTGCATAGTAATTGAATCCAATTACAGTGTTGAAGTTACCAACCGTAGATAACAACAAGCTCTGTTACCCCAATCTTTCCTTACTTTATTGTTAAATAAAACAAGCTCTTTATTTAATCTCTATCCATTAAACAACCTAGACAAGCTCTCTAAGTTTAATTCAATGGAAGCATTACGATGAGAAAGATAGGTTGATCTAAGCAATAATCACACAAGTTCGGATTATTTAACCTAGGTTGTATTTTCCATTTGCAATCTCTGATCACAATTTTGCTACTAAGGATTAGAAATTCAAGACAATTACGGATCAAGATTTCTACTCTAGCAATAGACAACAACCAGATTATATTCAGTTGCCATTCCAAATACAATCAGCAAACAATCATAAGCATTAGATATGGGAAAATACAAGCAACTTCAAATAGAGAATTGGATAACAATTTCTTGCACAATCAACTCACAAAATCCATATCAAGGGCTTTGAAATCACCCTCAACCAATTCAGATTTAGTTACACATATTCAATCAGAATAACAAATACAATACAGAGAATTCCAGAATTGAAAAGGAAAGAAAGAACTTAGCAAATTCTTTGAAAATCTTCTTTGTATATGAATCTTCTTGGAATTGTAGTTCCTCTTCTTTCAAAATCTTCTTTCTCCTTCAAGAACTCCAAGGGATGAGAGAAATCCAGAAATGCAGCCTCCTCCAACTTTTTCCCCTCTTCAAGTTATGAAAATAAAACCCTAAAATGTGTTTAAATACTCTGCTACAGTAACCTGCTACAGTGCCACGTATTATACATGCTACAGTGATTTGTGGAATTACATTTCTATACTTCTCACACTGTTTTGATTACAACTTTTGGTACACTTAATGGATTTATAAACCGTAAATTTCTCCAGAAAATAGACTTCGAGAGCTTTCCAACGGTATATAATATGTCGTCGGGTTCATTGTATATCAATACAATTAAATCCGAGAAGATCACTGACTGGCAGAGGTGAAAATGAAGGGTTTTACTCCATTTTTGCGCAAGTTGCTCCAAAACTCCTACAAACATCAAAACACACAAAAACATAAAAATACCACGTAATATAGCAAAGAAACATGGACGAATTGATATAAAAGTAATACATAAAGAGACACCTATCACATTCCCCCACACTTAGACTTTGCTAGTCCTCGAGCAACTAAAATGATACGAAACAAAACTAAACCGAAACAGAATCAACAAAAAAATTAAAACACACAAATGCTTTATCTTGCAAATAGGCCTCACAGATTGTACTTAATTATAACCCAAGGAAAACTTCAAAATAATGCACTTGATCAAGAATTTTATCTTAAAGATTAGTTTCGCTTCATTTCAATTCCTCAAGTGTGTGTGTGTAGAGCCAGTCTCACCTAATCACTTGTAACCCGGATGAGTTTATGCATAAAAATGAATCATATTTAATATTGAAGATGTGTGTATAAATGAACTCCATCGGCCTGCTTTTCAAGTCACTCTCCACTAATGTAGACATGTACAACACCAAGGATCAAGTAGGACTTTATTAAGCTTGTAACGTTTGTCTTGGGTGAAGGTATGATCAAGGATAATAATTTGGCTCAAATCACCCACAAACACATAAATCATTCAAGATTATGTAGAGCTCACACCTATAATACAACTTTATTTTAATTCACCAGGTTACTCCCCCAAACTTATTTAGAACACTCCATCTTCTTTTTTTTTCTCTTCTCTTCTTCTTCTTTTTTTTGTAGAAAACAAAAGAAACTACACCCCCACACTTTGTTGTTTCATTATTCTTAAGAACACCCAAGGGTATAGAACTCTTTTTCTTTTCTTTTTCTTTTCTTTTTTTTTTAACTGCAATTCCACTCCCCCACACTTAAACAATACATTGTCCTCAATGTTTAAGTACGTGGAAGATAAGTACAGGTTTTTTTCTCTTTTTTTTTTACAAACATAATAAAACTCACTTGCATTACTCATGGCACAATCCAACCTCCTCTAACTTCCCAAAACCAGAACATAGCTCAAAATGTAATTGCGAATGATTGACATGCTCATAGGTAAGGGATAAACTGTTTGGAACAAATTCAATTGAGATTAGGAAATCTTTTAGTGAGTTAACAAAGAAAAAGGTTTACAGAGGCTCAAAGGGGTAACTAGGGATCAATTTTAGTCAAGGTTGGCTCTTAATGCTCAAACGGTCCAAAGATGGCCTAAATCATTTCCCTAATGTTGCACAGTCTAGGATTTCCCCTCGAGTGACCATCAAACAAGTTCTAGAATTCATTGAGATCTGGAGAAACACTTAAATTACATAAACTTTCTCTAAGTGAACAAATAACTCAGTGATAATAGCTCAGTGCTCAATGTTGTGCAAGGAATCAAAAGCAAAGCGAAAACCAATAAACATTTCAAGCACACAGATCCATGCATCATTTATCATTTTTCCAAGAGTTATTCTTAATTCAATCATTATCTTATCATCGACCCACAAAATGCAAGAAAAGAGGTACGTGGCGTTGTTACACCTGAGTCAAGATTGTATATTTCAACAATCCTTAGGACCAGTAGCCCGTAGACTTAAGGTTTCCAGCTTATATACCTTTATTAGAAAGAACAAAACAAGAAACAAGACACTTCAAACAACATGAAATAAACAAACTACAGATTTATTGAGAGAGAATGCTTTTCATGAGTTAAGAAAACCCCATATTCTGCCATTCTCAGGTTTTTCCACAATGTTTTTTTTTTTGGAATCGAAACTGATATAGACAAAAACACACAACAACTCTAAATTACACAAAACTAAACTTACTCATAAAATAAAAAAGTCCAACAAGCCAGCAAACAAAAACAAGTCAGTTAGAATGGGTCTAAAAAGTTTAGAAGTTAGCCTCCTTATTCAGCCATTATAGATTAAAGAGATCCATAATGCGTTTCAAGAGGACTTAAACTTTTTAAGCCCCCACTCTAAAAACCAAGATTAGAAAATATTACCTGGGAGGAAAGAAACAACCTGAAAAATCTCAAAATAAATAACATGAAAAACTTCAAATAAACACAATAAAAAGAAAGCAAAAAAAAAAAAAACGAAGCAAACCAGCAAATAGAGATTACAGATGGAGTGTTAAATCCAGTTTACGCCTCTTATTGCCTTCTCCAAACCAATCAATCCGAGCTGTTGTTGGATCAGGCGAATAGACGAATCTTGTAGTTTGTCAATTAACTCCCCTGCCGTTGAAGCTGTAACAAGGATTTGCCTCGCTGATGGTGAGATAAAATTTTTTTCTACAACTTGATCAAGAAAAGACAACAAACCATCAAAAAAGTTATTGACATTTAACAAACCAATGGGTTTTTTATGGATGTTTAGCTGTGCCCAAGAGGTGATTTGAAATATCTCCTCTAATGTGCCATAACCACCGGGTAAAGCTGTAAATGCATCGGACTTAACAACCATATGTGCAATACGCTCATGCATGCTAGAGACTTGTAACTCTTCCCCGATTGTGTTGCCTACAATATCTCGCACAGCTAACGGTTTAGGGATAATGCCGAGAACTTTACTTCCTCCCAAGGATGCAGCTGTCGACACACACCCCATTAACCCAAGACTACCCCCTTCATAAATCAAATAATACCCCTCGCAGCTAATGTCCTACCAAGATCAAGAGCTGCTGTTGTAAACTCTCCATCTTTACCAAATTGCGATCCACAAAATACGCATATATTTTGGAGTCGCCGAATTGGTGTTTTCTCCATTTCTACAAGTGCTCTAACCTTGTGTAAGACAATGATGCACGTTAGGTAATATGCTTTTCAGGTGTAAGACAGGTTATAATAATGACATTTGAAAATATGGAGAATGGATATATACACACATAAACTCTCAAATTTGATACATGGGGACATAATTTCGGTGGGGGTTGCTCGATGCAGATTTATCGCCCCGAGATTTGAAAAAATAGATAGGCTTTCGGTGGGGTTTGACAAAACCTCCACACTTGTCGCCCACGTGTGCATGAAAAATGGAGATAAACTTTCGGTGGGGTTTGAAAAAACTGCCACACTTGTCTCCCACGTGAAGCATGACAATTAGAGATATACTTTCGATGGGGTTTGACAAAACCGCCACACTTGTCTCCCACGTGAAGCATGAAAAGTAGAGATATACTTTAGGCGGAGGTTGACAAAACCTCCACACTTGTCTCCCACGTGTGCTTATGTCATGGGGTAGTCATATGGTTTGTCAAAAAGAAAACTTGAAATTAAAACAATCAAAATCAACAAACAATAACAACACAAAAACAACATTGATAATCAGATCAAACGAAACAAGAAAAAAAATTCTACAACCACAACACACCTTCAAATATACAAGTAGTTGTGATTGTGGCTCACATCTTCCTCTGGTTTTATGTCTAGTAACGGCTGAAACGCCTTCTATGAGTCAGGATTTGCTTCCCATCCAGTTTTCTTATAAACTGGCAAACAGGGTCGTTTTTAGTCAGATTCCCTAGACTATAATGCTGCAATTCATCACGAAATTGTGTCCATAGATTAAGCAATTCACGCTGAACAAGTCCACAAGAATGTGACTCGAGAGTTAACAAAACATTATCCAGCGAATCATTACTCAAACCATTCTTAATAAATGAAAGTTTATCTTCTCTATTCCTGGACGCAAAACCTAATGAACGACAAGTTTGGTTACAATTCCATCTAGCACATTATAACATACTTGTAACCTTTTCGCTCTTCGCCTCTTGGCGTAGTAGCTTTTTCCTAGACCAGGCATGTATTTTGCGAGATTAATGTCCGGCTCACCGGACAATCTCACCTTGGCTTCGATAAGCCATCGGATATCCGCAGGCACATTTAAGAGCATCAACCCCCAAAGTCTAGTTATCCGTACTTTATAAATTTTAAACACAGCATTTTGAGGAAGTGAAGGAAAATATTTACGAAGGTTCGACAGAAAAATATCGGCATCCATTGAAGAGAAGAAAAGGAGAGATATTACCGATAATGCGATTGAGTCTGTTCTTCTCCAAGATATGCACGTTTCAACTGTCGGCAATGGCTCAGCTTGATGGTCCGTTTAGATTTTCCTTCACACGCTCTGCACAAATGGGCTCAAGCACAGAGTTAATCGAGATTGAACAAAGAAAGGAAAAGAAAAGAGCGAAAACGAAACTAAAGACACATAAAAGAGATAACAACACAATAGCAAACAAAAGTCAAAAACAAGTAAAAAATATAAAAACAAATGAGACAGATGGCAAAGAGAGATAAAACCTGATCAATTTGATGGCCTATGAAAGGACTCTCCTCGAGACACAAAAATCGATCATTATTACCTCATTTTATTTTTCTTTTCTTCTTTTTTTTTATTTTTCAAAAACATTGGGTTGCCTCCCAATAAGCGCTTGGTTTAACGTCCTCAGCCTGACGTTGGTTCCATCATGGGAGGATCCAATTTCCGTTGTGCTTCTCTAATGGGCTTGGATCCCTCTTCTAACAAGATACGATCCATGCATATTGATGGGCCTTGGATGTCAACAATTGTCCACTCAATAGCTATTTTGTGATCTATAAGTATTCAGATGAGTTTCTCTTCTTGTATTCGTGCAAGGCCCATTTCTATTGTAACTCGCAAAGTATCATTCTCACCCAATAATCCATGATTCAAATGATCTGGAAGTGACTTAAGCTCCAAGGTATTGGCTTTCATCACAGAAGGAAGAAGTTTTTATTAGATAAAGGCAATTCAATGTACGAAACATCATACCTATTTTTGGTGATAGCTATAGTCTCATCCAAGCTTGTCACAGCTTCCTCCACTTCTTTAGACACTTGTATCAGCTTTCTTGGTTCTTTGAAACTTTCTATCCTATGTGTTCACTAATAGCAACATCCACTCCATTCTTGTGAGTTAACTCAAAACATTGTTGTGGCAAATAATTATACATCCACTGCAAAAACAGAATGTAAGTCTTAGAGTACGTCATTTGCGTCAAAGAAGTTGAAACGAATCACCTTTCCTCCATCGAATTCCATGGTGAGAGTGCCATGCGATGAACATCAATCTTAGTTCGAGTAGTTTTCAAGAATGGTCTCCCTAAAAGAATTGGTGTTGGATTAGGAGATGTCTCATCCTCCATTTCAAGAACATAGAAGTCTGCTTGGAAAACTAATTGATTCACCTGCACAAGCACATCTTCCACAACTCCCTTGGGATATGCATTAGAACGATCAGCAAGTTGAATGGTAATAACAGTTTCCACAAAAGGTCCAAGATTTAAAGAAGCATAAATAGAATATGGCATGATGTTAATAAATGCCTCTAAATCGAACGTAGCTCTTTCCAACTTAGTTTTACCAATGGTGCATGTAATGGTGAACGTACCTGAATCTTTGTATTTCGGAGGAATTTTTCCTTGTAAAACAGCTGAAACATTTTCCCCCACACGTACTTTCTCATTTCCTTTTAACTTCCTCTTGCTGGTGCATAACTCCTTGAGACATTTTGTATAACAAGGTACTTGTTCGATAGCATCCAGAAGTGGTAAATTTACCTCAATTTTGGGAGAAGTTTGCAAGATTTTCTGTTCTTGTTCCTCCTTCTTCGATTTTGCAAATCTACTAGGAAAAAGTGGAGGAGTAACATATGAAGGAATGGGAGTTATCGGATTTACCTGAGAAGTCAGTGTTTTGTTCATGGTGGAAGTGGTGTCATCTTCTTCATCAGTTTGTGATTTCTTTGGCAGGACATCTAATTGCTCTCCATTTTTCAAAGTTATCACACAAGAATTCTCTCTTGGATTGATCACCGTTTGACAAGATAATTCTTCTGAGCCTTGGCCCTCGAATTTGCTCATGCTAGTAGCCAATTGTCCCATTTGATTTGCGAGGTTTTGGATACTTGCCCCATTTTCCTGCTGGAATTGCATTGTGTTAGTGGCAAGTGCATTAACAATATCCTGGAGTGAAATACCTGAGTTTTCTGGAGCTGGTTGTGGTGCTGGTTGTGGCATTGGTGGTGGTTGCATTTGAAATGGTTGCTGCACTCTAGGTTGATTAAAACCTTGTGGCCGATTTGTTATGGCATTTGGGGTGATTGGTTGATGATTCCAGTAACTGAAATTATGTTGATCTTCCCATCCAGCATTGTAAGTGCTAGAGAAAGGATCATACCATTGCCTCGTTTGTCCTGAAATCCACCCATGGCATTGGCTTGTTCCATATCTCCTTGCAAAGTTGGATACATGTCGATGGTGCTCCATGGTAGAATATACCTCACATGCATAAGATTTCTGCATATGTCCTACAGCCATTGTTTTCCACAAGAGAAGTTAACTCAGAAAGTTGGTTGTTCAATGTTCGGAGTGCTTACCTCATTTACTACTCTCCATGGTAGTTGTGGGCTCAGAATCCGCCACTGCATTATGGAAAGTTTACGGCCATGTCGTCTAAACACAAACAATCAAAAAAAGAAAAACAAACAAAAATATGAATCAACAATGAAAACAAAATAACAAATCGATTAGAAAATCAATCCCCGGCAACAGCGCCAAAAACTTGATGCGTTCAAAACTAGCAAGTATACTAGTCGCACAAGTAATAAAGTGATAAGTAGATATCGTTCCCACGAGGATTGATCTAATTAAATTTGTTATTTTCCAGCAATAATAAACTAAACAGGGGGGGTTTTGTTGATTGATTAACTAAACTTAATACGAAAGCAAATGAAGAATAACACAAAGCAAAGTTAAATGGAGTGAAAAATCAATGTGAGACACTTGGTTAAGAGTTCATTCTCTGCCACAAGATATGAATTTGTGAATTAAACTAGAATTGTAATCCAATTACAGCATTGAAGTTATCAACCGTAGATAACAACAAGCTCTGTTATCCCAATCTTTCCTTATTTTGTTGTTAAATAAAACAAGCTCTTTATTTAATCTCTATCCATTAAACAACCTAGAATAATGATGAACACTTAAATATGCATGTTTAATAAGAGTTTAGTTCATCATATTGCATTAATAGTGTCATTAAATTCCTCAACTTAAGCATATTTGTAGCATTTGCATCTTTGGAATTAATTCCTCTTAATTTTGGTTTTGTTACAGGTTCGGTAAAATGGGCATAACTCTCTATTTATAGATCAGAATGGTACAATTCTTAATTTTTTGGAAAGCTGATTCAATTGTATACAAGATTTCATTTCACAAGCATCATCAAATTCGGGCTCTTAGTGGACCAAAATTGGCCTTGAAGTGAACCCATCTACAGTCTCGACCCAGTCTGACCAGGCCTCAGTATTTGAACCGTATCTCTCAAAATACGTATCTAAAATGTGCAAATCAATATGTTCTAGAAAGATGAGAGAAATATCTACAACTTTGATGAAGACATGTGATTAAAATTCGCAACATTTCAATGTCAAAATTGATGGTCAAAGTCGGTGCCTAATGATCCCAATTGTCAAAGATATTTACAACTAATATTTGACAATTATGCCCTTGTAATTTGACAAGTTTGCCCCTGGATGTATCTATAAAAAGAGGTGCCTTGTGACCCATTAGGGCATCTTGGCCTTGGCTGGAACATTTTGGCTTTGGCTAGGATCTTGTATTGTGTTTTGTGTGTTTATGTTATTCATGAATTTCCTTTTTCTTGCATTTTATTTTCTTTCTATTATAATGTTCTTCTAATTTCTCTTTTGCTAAGGTGAAAGGGTGAAACCCTTGATATGAGAATAAGGGTTCTCTAACCCTTAATATGTGCTCAATAATCTTAATCTTATAATGTTTATTCAATATGATTTATATTTAATTTCTTAATCAATCTTGACACCACTCGTAAAGTGGAGGTCTTGATCCATTGTCGACAATCCTTGGCACATCAAATGCTTGGATCCTTTCTAGATGAGGTATGGTTCTTCCTTACCGACACGAATCTAGTTAGGAACCTTGATTTGTTGTAGACATATGATGATTGGCACAGTGGATGCTTGAACCCATTTACAAGAAGTGGTATAAATATTGGTAACGAAACAAATATAATTCATATAACTAAAATGGGTTAATTATCCTTATTTGAAATATCAAGGGCGGATCCCCTAACCTTAGCCTTCATTGTTATTGTGTTATTTCCTCTTGTATTTTAATTATTCTATTGTTTATGAACTTTTTATTTTATTTACTATGGTAGGTTTTACCACCTTATGAAATTGTTCTTTAATTTACTATGGTTGGTTATACCACCTATTTCCATGGATGGTTTTACCTCCTCTTACTTTTTGTTTTATATTTGAATGGTCGGTAATACCACCTACCATCTTACATACTTGTTGATATTATCATGTCACCTCTTTGAATCATCCATATCACATTTGTTTAGCTTATAATTTGTAACGCTTAAATTCCCCTCCTCGTGGATCGACCCCGGTCTCACCGGGTTTTATTACTTCGACACTCCTATACTCGGGAGACAATCCTTTTTCGAATGTGTCAAACAAGCTCTCTAAGTTTAAGTCAATGGAAGCATTACGATGAGAAAGATAGGTTGATCTAAGCAATAATCACACAAGTTCAGATTATTTAACCTAGGTTGTATTTTCCAATTGCAATCTCTGATCACAATTTTGCTACTAATGATTTGAAATTCATGACAATTACGGATCAAGATTTCTAATCTAGCAATAGACAACAACAGATTATATTCAGTTGGCCATTCCAAATACAATCAGTAAGCAATCATAAGCATTAGATATGGGAAAATACAAGCAACTTCAATTAGAGAATTGGATAACAATTTCTTACACAATCAACTCACAAAATCCATTTCAAGGGCTTTGAAATCACCCTCAACCAATTCAGATTTAGTTACACATATTCAATCAGAATAGCAAATACAATACAAAGAAATTCCAGAATTAAAAAGGAAAGAAAGAACTTAGCAAATTCTTTGAAAATCTTCTTTGTAGATGAATCTTCTTGGAATTGTAGTTCCTCCTCTTTCAAAATCTTCTTTCTCCTTCAAGAACTCCAAGGGATGAGAGAAATCCAGAAATGCAGCCTCCTCCCACGTTTTCCCCTCTTCAAGTTATGAAAATAAAACCCTAAAATGTTTTTAAATACTCTGCTACAGTAACGTGCTACAGTGTCCCGTATTATACATGCTACAGTGATGTGTGGAATTACATTTCTACACTTCTCACACTGTTTTGATTACACCTTTCGGTACACTGAATGGATTCATAAACCGTAAATTTCTCCAAAAAGTAGACTTCGAGAGCTTTTCAACGGTATATGATATGTCATCGGGTTCATTGTATAGCAATACAATTAAATCCGAGAAGATGGTTGACTAGCAGAGGTGAAAATGAAGGGTTTTACTCCATTTTTGTGCAAGTTGCTCCAAAACTCCTAAAACATCAAAACACACAAAAACATAAAAATACCACGGAATATAGCAAAGAAACATGGACGAATTGATATAAAAGTAATACATAAATAGACACCTATCAACTTGAAGAGGGGAAAACGTGGGAGGAGGCTGCATTTCTGGATGTCTCTCATCCCTTGGAGTTCTTGAAGGAGAAAGAAGATTTTGAAAGAGAAGGAACTACAATTCCAAGAAGATTCATCTACAAAGAAGATTTTCAAAGAATTTGCTAAGTTCTTTCTTTCCTTTTCAATTCTGGAATTTCTCTGTATTGTATTTGTTATTCTGATTGAATATGTGTAACTAAATCTGAATTGGTTGAGGGTGATTTCAAAGCCCTTGATATGGATTTTGTGAATTGATTGTGTAAGAAATTGTTATCCAATTCTCTAATTGAAGTTGCTTGTATTTTCCCATATCTAATGCTTATGATTGCTTACTGATTGTATTTGAAATGGCCAACTGAATATAATCTGTTGTTGTATATTGCTAGATTAGAAATCTTGATCCGTAATTGTCATGAATTTCCAATCAGTAGTAGCAAAATTGTGATCAGAGATTGCAATTGGAAAATACAACCTAGGTTAAATAATCCGAACTTGTGTGATTATTGCTTAGATCAACCTATCTTTCTCATCGTAATGCTTCCATTGAATTAAACTTAGAGAGCTTGTTTAGGTTGTTTAATGGATAGAGATTAAATAAAGAGCTTGTTTTATTTAACAACAAAGTAAGGAAAGATTGGGATAACAGAGCTTGTTGTTATCTACGGTTGATAACTTCAATGCTGTAATTGGATTACAATTATATGTTAATTCACAAATTCATATCTTGTGGCAGAGAAAGAACCCTTAACCAAGTGTCTCTCATTGAATTTTCAATTAATTTAATATTGTGTTGTGTTATTCTTTATTTGCCTTCGTATTCAGTTTAATTAATCATTCAACAAAACCCCACATATTTAGTTTATTGTTGCTGAAAAATAACAAATTTAATTAGAAAATGTCAATCCTCGTGTGGGAACGAATCTTAACTTATCAATATTATTACTTTGTGCGACTGAGTATACTTGCTAGTTTCGCAATGTGATGCGTTCGAAACTAGCAAGTATACTAGTCGCACAAGTAATTAAGTGATAAGTAAGATATCGTTCCCACGAGGATTGATTCTAATTGAATTTGTTATTTCTAGCAACAATAAACTAAACAGAGGGGGATTTTTGTTGAATGCTTTACTAAATGAAATAAGAATGCAAGTAAAGAATAACAAAACAGAAAGTAAATTTGAATGAAAAATCAAGGGGAGAAAGCTGGTTAAGGGATCCTTCTCTACCACAAGATATGGATTTGCGAATTAATCGTAGAATTGTCATCCAATTACAGCATTGAAGTTATCAACCGTAGATAATAACAAGCTTTATTACCCCAATCTTTCCTTACTTTGTTGTTAAATAAAACAAGCTCTTTATTTAATCTCTATCCATTAAACAACCTAGCACAAGCTCTCTGAGTTTAATTCAATGGATGCATTATGATAAGAAAGATAGGTTGATCTAAGCAATAAACACACAAGCTCGGATTATTTAACTTAGGTATATTCTCCAATTGTAATCTCTGATCACAATTTTGCTACTAATGATTAGAAATTCAAGACAATTACGGATCAAGATTTCTAGTCTAGCAATAAATCACACCCAGATTATATTCAGTTGGCCACTCAAATACAATCAGCAAGCAATCATAAGCATTAAATATGGGAGAATACAAGCAACTTCAATTAGAGAATTGGATAACCATTCCTTACACAATCAACTTACAAAAACCATATCAGGGGCTTTGAAATCACCCTCAACCAATTCAGATTCAGTTACACATGTTTAAGAACGTGGTAAATACAATACAACATGGAGACATTCCAGAAAATGAAAGGGAAGGGAAAAACTTAGCAAAGTTGATGTAATTCTCTTTGGATTGTAGTTCTTTCTCTTTCCAAGCTTCCTTTCTCCTTCAAGAACTCCAGGAGATAAAAGAATTCCAGAGCTGCAGCCTCCACCACGTCTCCCCCCGTTACAAGTAGTGAATATAAGAAACCCTTAAAATGGTGTTTAAATACTATGCTACAGAAAGGGCTACAGTTCAAGTGTTCCCTTATATACATGCTGACAGTGATGTGTGGAATTACATTTCTATACATCTCACACTGTTTTGATTAGAACTTTTGGTACACTGAATGGATTTATAAACCGTAAATTTCTCTAGAAAATAGACTTTGAGAGCTTTCCAACGATATATAATATGTCATCGGGTCATTGTATATCAATACAATTAAATCCGAGAAGATCACTGACTAGCAGAGGTGAAAATGAAGGGTTTACTCCATTTTTGTGCAAATTGCTCCAAAACTCCTACAAACATCAAAACCACACAAAAACATAAAAATACCAAGGAATATAGCAAAGAAACATGAACGAATTGATATGAAAATGATATATAAATAGACACTTATCAAATTCCCCCACACTTAGACTTTGCTAGTCCTCGAGAAACTACGACAATATGAAATAAAACTAAACCGAAACAGAATCAACAAAAAAATTAAAACACACAAATGCTTTATCTTGCAAATAGGACTCAAAGATTGTACTTAATTATAACCCAAGGAAAACTTCAAAATAATGCACTTGATCAAGAATTTCATCTCAAAGATTAGTTTCGCTTCACTTCAATTCCTCAAGTGTGTGTGTGTAGAGCCATTCTCACCTAATCACTTGTAACCCGGATGAGGTTATGCATAAAAATGAATCATATTTAATATTGAAGATGTGTGTATAAATGAACTCCATAGGCCTGCTTTTCAAGTCACTCTCCACTAATGTAGACATGCACAACACAAAGGATCAAGTAGGACTTTATTAAGCTTGTAACGTTTGGCTTGGGTGAAGGTATGATAAAGGATAATAATTTGGCTCAAATCACCCACAAACACATAAATCATTCAAGACTATGTAGAGCTCAACCCTATAACATAACTTCATTTCAATTCACCAGGTTACTCCACCAAACTTATTTAGAACACTCAATCTT
>SNVD02006650.1:0-25793 GCA_013180625.2 Boswellia sacra | reverse complement strand
GTATTTATGACATTCTTGAACACGTGTAACTGAATCTGAATTGGTTGAGGGTGATTTCAAAGCCCTTGATATGGTTTTGTGAATTGATTGTGCAAGGAATTGTTATCCAATTCTCTAATTGAAGTTGCTTGTATTTTCCCATGTTTAATGCTTATGATTGCTTGCTGGATTGTATTTGGGTGGCCAACTGAATATAATCTGGATATTGGCTATTGCTAGACTAGAAATCTTGATCCGTAATTGTCTTGAATTTCTAATCATTAGTAGCAAAATTGTGATCAGAGATTGCAATTGGAGAATATAACTAAGTTAAATAATCCGAGCTTGTGTGTTTATTGCTTAGATCAACCTGTCTTTCTTTTCGTAATGCATCCATTGACTTAAATTTAGAGAGCTTGTTCTAGGTTGTTTAATGGATAGAGATTAAATAAAGAGCTTGTTTTATTTAACAACAAAGTAAAGAAAGATTGGGATAACAGAGCTTGTTGTTATCTACCGTTGATAACTTCAATGCTGTAATTGGATTACAATTCTATGTTAATTCACAAATTCATATCTTGTGGTAGAGAATGAACTCTTAACCAAGTGTCTCCCATTGATTTTTCATTCAAATTTACTTTCTGTTTTGTTATTCTTTACTTGCATTCTTATTCCATTTAGTAAATCATTCAACAAAAATCCCCCCTGTTTAGTTTATTGTTGCTGGAAATAACAAATTCAATTAGAATCAATCCTCGTGGGAATGATATCTTACTTACACTTTATTACTTGTGCGAATAGTATACTTGCTAGTTTCGAACGCATCAAGTTTTTGGCGCCGTTGCCGGGGATTGATTTTCTAATCGATTTGTTGTTTTGTTTTTATTATTGATTCTTATTTTTGTTTGTTTTTATTTTCTGATTGTTTGTGTTTAGAAAAAACTGATGCTTTCGAAACTAGCAAGTATACTAGTCGCACAAGTAACAAAGTGATAAGTAAGATATCGTTCCCACGAGGATTGATTCTAATTGAATTTGTTATCTCCAGCAACAATTAACTAAAATGGGGGGTTTTGTTGAATGATTAACTAAATGAAATAAGAATGCAAATTAAGAATAACAAAACAGAAGTTAATTTGAATGAAAGATCAATGAGAGAAATCTGGTTAAGGGATCTTCTCTACCACAAGATATGGATTTGCGAATTAATTGTAGAATTGTCATCCAATTACACCATTGAAATTATCAACCGTAGATAACAACAAGCTCTGTTATCCCAATCTTTCCTTACTTTGTTGTTAAACAAAACAGGCTCTTTATTAATCTCTATCCATTAAACAACCTAGAACAAGCTCTCTAAATTTAATTCAATGGATGCATTATGATAAGAAAGATAGGTTGATCTAAACAATAAACACACAAGCTCGGATTATTTAACTTAGGTTGTATTCTCCAATTGCAATCTCTGATCACAATTTTGCTACTAAGGATTAGATATTCAAGACAATTACGGATCAAGATTTCTAGTCTAGCAATAGACAACAACCAGATTATATTCAGTTGCATTCCAAATACAATCAGCCAAGTAATCATAAGCATTAGATATGAGGAAAATACAACGCACTTCAATTAGAGAATTGGATAACAATCTTGCACAATTAACTCACAAAAACCATGTCAGGGGCTTTGAAATCACCCTCAACCAATTCAGATTCAGTTACACATGTTTAAGAACGTGGTAAATACAATACAACATGGAGACATTCCAGAAAATGAAAGGGAAGGGAAAAACTTAGCAAATTTGATGTAATTCGCTTTGGATTGTAGTTCTTCCTCTTTCCAAGCTTCCTTTCTCCTTCAAGAACTCAAGGAGATGAAAGAATTCCAGAGCTGCAGCCTCCACCACGTTCTCCCCTCTTCAAGTTATCAAAATAAAACCCTAAAATGTGTTTAAATACTCTGCTACAGTAACGTGCTACAGTGTCCTGTATTATACATGATACAGTGATGTGTGGAATTAAATTTCTACACTTCTCACACTGTTTTGATTACAACTTTTGGTACACTGAATGGATTCATAAACTGTAAATTTCTCCAAAAAGTAGACTTCGAGAGCTTTTCAACGGTATATGATATGTCATCGGGTTCATTGTATATCAATACAATTAAATCCGAGAAGATGGTTGACTAGCAGAGGTGAAAATGAAGGGTTTTACGCCATTTTTGTGCAAGTTGCTCCAAAACTCCTACAAACATCAAAACCACACAAAAACATAAAAATACCAAGGAATATAGCAAAGAAACATGGACGAATGATATGAAAATGATATATAAATAGACACTTATCATAACTCTTGAAAAGCATCTCTCGACATAAATCGTAGTTTGTTTATTCATGGTGTTGAAGTGTCTTGTTTCTTGTTTTGTTCTTCATAATGAAGGTATATAGGTTGGAAACCTTAAGTCTGCGGGCCACTGGTCCTAAGGATTGTTGAAATATACAATCTTGACTCAGGTGTAACAACGTCACGTACCTCTTTTCTTGCTTTTGTGGGTCGATGATAAGATAATGATTGAATTAAGAATAACTCTTGGAAAATGATAAATGATGCATAGATCTGTGTGCTTGAAATGTTATTGGTTTTCGCTTTGCTTTTGATTCCTTGTGCAACATTGAGCACTGAGCTATTATCACTGAGTTATTTGTTCACTTAGAGAAAGTTAATGTAATTTAAATGTTTCTTCAGATTTCAATGAATTCTAGAACTTGTTTGATGGTCACTCAAGGCGAAATCCTAGGCGGTGCAACATTGGGGAAATGATTTAGGCCATCTTTGGACCGTTTGAGCCTTAATAGCCAACCTTGACAGAAATTGATCCCTAGTTACCCCTTTGAGCCTCTGTAATCCTTTTTTCTTTGTTAACTCACTAAAAGATTTCCTAACCTAAAATGATTTTGTTCCAAACAGTTAATCCCTTACCTATGAGCATGTAGATCATTCACAATTAAATTCTGAGCTATGTTCTGGTTTTGGGAAGTTAGAGGAGGTTGGGATGTATCATGAGCAATACAAGTTAGTTCCATTGTGTTGGGAAAAAAAAAAAAAGAGAAACAGAAAAAAAAAGCCAATCTGTACCTATCGTCCACGTACTTACACATTGAGGACAATGTGTTGTTTAAGTGTGGGGGAGGGGAAGTTAATAAAAAAAAGAAAAAAAGAAAAAAAAGAAAAAAAGAGAACAAAAGAAGAAGAATAAGAGATCTATACCCTTAAGTGTTCTTAAAAAGAATGAAACAGCAAAGTGTGGGGGTGTAGTTTTCTTTTGTTTTCTGCAAAAAAAAAAAAAGATTGAGTGTTCTAAATAAGTTTGGGGGAGTAACCTGGTGAATTGAAATGAAGTTGTGTTATAGGGTTGAGCTCTACATAGTCTGAATGATTTATGTGTTTGTGGGTGATTTGAGCCAAATTATTATCCTTTATCATACCTTCACCCAAGCCAAACGTTACAAGCTTAATAAAGTCCTACTTGATCCTTGGTGTTGTGCATGTCTACATTAGTGGAGAGTGACTTGAAAAGCAGGCCTATGGAGTTCATTTATACACACATCTTCAATATTAAATATGATTCATTTTTATGCATAAACTCATCCGGGTTACAAGTGATTAGGTGAGAATGGCTCTACACACACACACTTGAGGAATTGAAGTGAAGCGAAACTAATCTTTGAGATAAAATTCTTGATCAAGTGCATTATTTTGAAGTTTTCCTTGGGTTATAATTAAGTACAATCTTTGAGGCCTATTTGCAAGATGAAGCATTTGTGTGTTTTAATTTTTTGTTGATTCTGTTTCGGTTTAGTTTATTTCACATTGTCGTAGTTGCTCGAGGACTAGCAAAGTCTAAGTGTGGGGGAATTTGATAAGTGTCTATTTATATATCATTTTCATATCAATTCGTCCATGTTTCTTTGCTATATTCCTTGGTATTTTTATGTTTTTGTGTGGTTTTGATGTTTGTAGGAGTTTTGGAGCAACTTGCACAAAATGGAGTAAAACCCTTCATTTTCACCTCTGCTAGTCAACCATCTTCTCGGATTTAATTGTATTGCTATACAATGAACCCGATGACATAACATATACCGTTGAAAAGCTCTCGAAGTCTACTTTTTGGAGAAATTTACGGTTTATGAATCCATTCAGTGTACCGAAAGTTGTAATCAAAACAGTGTGAGAAGTGTAGAAATGTAATTCCACACATCACTGTATCATGTATAATACGGGACACTGTAGCACGTTACTGTAGCAGAGTATTTAAACACATTTTAGGGTTTTATTTCATAACGTGAAGAGGGGAGAACGTGGAGGAGGCTGCATCTTTGGATTTCTCTCATCTCTTGGAGTTCTTGAAGGAGATTGAAGGCTTGGAAAGAGGAAGAACAACAAAACCTAAGAGATTTCATCAAATTTGCTAAGTTTTCCCTTTCCCTTTCATTTTCTGGAATGACTCCATATTGTATTGTATTTGTTTTGTGTCTGAATATGTGTAACTAAATCTGAATTGGTTGAGGGTGATTTCAAAGCCCCTGATATGATTTTTGTAAGTTGATTGTGCAAGAAGTTTTTTATCCAATTCTCTAATTGAAGTTGCTTGTATTTTCCTATATCTAATGCTTATGATTGCTTGCTGGATTGTATTTCGAATGGCTAATTGAATATAATCTGGTTGATGTCTATTGCTAGACTAGAAATCTTGATCCGTAATTGTCTTGAATTTCTAATCCTTAGTAGCAAAATTGTGATCAGAGATTGCAATTGAAGAATACAACCTAAGTTAAATAATCCGAGCTTGTGTGTTTATTGCTTAGATCAACCTGTCTTTCTTTTCATAATGCATCCATTGAATTAAATTTAGAGAGCTTGTTCTAGGTTGTTTAATGGATAGAGATGAAATAAAGAGCCTGTTTTGTTTAACAACAAAGTAAGGAAAGATTGGGATAACAGAGCTTGTTGTTATCTACGGTTGATAATTTCAATGGTGTAATTGGATGACAATTCTACAATTAATTCGCAAATCCATATCTTGTGGTAGAGAATGATCTCTTAACCAGATTTCTCTCATTGATCTTTCATTCAAATTAACTTCTATTTTGTTATTCTTAATTTGCATTCTTATTTCATTTAGTTAATCATTCAACAAAACCCCCCCTGTTTAGTTTATCGTTGCTGGAAAATAACGAATTCAAATAGAATCAATCCTCGTGGGAACGATATCTACTTATCACTTTATTACTTGTGCGACTAGTATACTTGCTAGTTTTGAACGCATCAATATCGTTACTTAACCACTGTGGGAAGAGCCCTCCTTATTTACTTTTTGTTAATTGATGCACCCTCGGCCTCCAATAGGATAATGGAGAGAACCTGGATACATAACATGGATAGGGCACCCTTCGCTTTGCATCAACCAATGAGGTGTTTTACTACAGATGGGAGAGGTATAGTCAAGATTATGTGAGACTAGGTGATGGCAAAAAATTGATATGTTGTTGCTTCTAGTGAAGATGGGCAGTTCTACAACAACATGATTGGAGAGGAAAGGGACAGCCCTCACCCTAAGAAAACCAAATAGCAATCAAAGAAGGTGTTAGGGGCGGAGGAGCTAGAAGAAAGGATTTGAATGATTGAGCCCTTAGATGAAATAAACTTCGGGATCTCAACACTGTTGACCCAGGTATGGCAACCCAAGAAGGGGGGTTAATTGGGTTTTTATTTATCAAAACGGATTTAGAAAACTTTTCTTGAAAGATCAAAATTATATAACTCTTTCTTTGAGAATGAAGGTGAAGAAGATGAAATTAGAATTTATCAAAGATGCAATCAAAAGAATCATAATGATGAACAATCACAAGTGCAAGTAAATGTAAAGAGGAAAGGGATAGAGAGAGTGCAAACTCAATTTACGTGGTTCGGCAAACCTTACCTACGTCCACGGGCTCCTAGCTCCACGAGCTAAGCTTTCCACTAAGTTGTAGAATCTTTACAACTTGCTTGATGAACAACCTCACCAAGACTTTTTCTCCCAACTCTTGATAACACCACACCAAGAGTTCTTCTTGATGAACAACCTCACCAAGGCAACTTCCTTCAACCCTTGATAACACCACACCAAGAGTTCTTCCTGTCTCTTATACACATCTAGATGTGTATAAGAGACAGGATAACACCACACCAAGAGTTTTTCTTGATGAACAACCTCACCAAGGCAACTTCCTTCAACTCTTGATAACACACAACAAGAGTTCTCTCAAGGATAACTATTATCCTTTACAATAATTTCTCACTCTCACCACAATACAAGAACAAAGATAATTTTTACAACAAAAGTATAACTCTCTTCAAAGAGTAGATAAAGAATATAAAAGCTCTCTAGACTTGATATTTCTCTTGTTTCTTTGCTTGATAAATGCTTCTCTTCACTTGTTGAATGCATGGGAGAATGGCTCCTTTTATAGGCAAATGAGATGAACTTAATCAAGTGAAGACACCAACTCCAAATTTTCTGCCCATCATAAAAACCATAATCTTGTCTTCCATTTTTATCAATGTTCCGTTTGAAATTTGAAAATCTACAAAACATAAAAGATTTGAACATTTGAATAAGCTTTCCAACTCATTAAGAATCAAGTCATTTGGATATCTGTAGCTCAAGATATGGCTAAAAAACCATTCGGTGCTCATGTGACTTGATTTTTCTTTCTTGTGTCAGTCCACCAAATTGAATAATAATTATGTCAGCATTCCGTTTGAAATTTGAATTTATTCAAAACATTAAAGATCTGCATATTTGAATAATATTTCCAAAACATTAAGAATCAAAGCATTTTGATATCTCTATCTTAAGATATGGCCAAACACCATTCGTGCTACATGTGAGTTGATTTTTCTTCTTTGTGTCAGTCCCATCGAATCGCAATGTCAATTATTCGGCCTTCTGTTTGAAATTTTATTTTTTCAAAACATATGAAATGTTCTTCCTTAAGTCCTATTTCCAATGCGCATAAAATCAATCATTTGATTTTTCTATAGCTTCAGATATTTCCAAATGATATTTGGTGCTCAGGTCAACTGCTTCCATTTGTCTTTCAATTTGCATGGTGATTTGGACAACCTTGCACTTGAAATTTGAATTTCTTTAAAACATATGAAATGTTATAAATTGAGTAAGCTTTCTAAAGGCTCAAGAATCACGTCATTTGGATATTTGTAGAGATATATATGACCAATTGATTGAACATTGCTCATGTGTCACATTCCTTGAGTCAATCCTTGTTCTTAAGCTTTGGTGCCTTTAACATGTAATCTTCTCCTTAGCTTCAACACTTCATTTTAATAAGCCTCTTCTTGATTTTAAAAATTATTTCAATGATCTTACTCTTGCACATAAATAAACATGTTAGTAACTCTCAATTAATCAATGTGTATTGTTATCATCAAAATTATCATGTAGCCTTAGGGCTAACAATCTCCCCCTTTTTGATGATGACAAATCATTGATTGCTTTAAAATATAATCTAAAATCAAGTATGAAAATAAAAATCAACAATAAGCAAAAAGAATGGCACTTGTTATGAATATAAGCAATCCAACTATTTCTCCCCCATTTGTTATCATAAAAAAAATGTAATCAAATTAACTACTCCCCCTAAATATATTCTCCCCCTTAACATATGCTATCATGTTAAAGTAAAATTAAGACATATCCAATATGCCTAATTCTCTTCTAATTATGCTAAATCTATCTTGACTAAGGGGTTTAGTAAATATATCGGCTAATTGTTTATCGGTGGAACAAATTCTAAAGAAATATTACCTTTTTGCACATGATCTCTAATAAAATGATGTCTAATCTCTATATGCTTAGTCCTAGAGTGTTGTATTGGATTTTTTAAAATGTTGGTGGCACTTGTATTGTCACATTTGATGGGAATATGATCAAATACCACACCATAATCTTTTAAAATTTGTTTCATCCAAAAAGATTGTGCACAACAACTTCCTACTGCAATATACTCGGCTTCCGCGGTTGATAAGGCAACAGAATTTTGTTTTCTACTAAACCATGACGCTAATGCATGTCCTAGAAAATGGCAAGAGCCACTAGTGCTCCTTCTATCAAGAAGACTTCCAGCAAAGTCCGCATCAGAATAACTAATTAGATCAAAATTATCACACTTAGGATACCAAAGACCTAGATTTATGGTTCCAAGAAGATATCTAAATATCTTTTTGACAGCTTTAAGGTGAGATTCCTTTGGACAAGATTGAAATCTAGCACACATACACACACTAAACATAATCTCAGGTCTACTAGCAGTTAAATACAAAAGAGAGCCAATCATACCTCGATATTTTGTTACCTCAACATCTTTTCCTTTCTCATCTTTGTCACGCTTGGTTAATGTACCCATAGGTGTGTTATATGTCCTTGAATTATCCATGCCAAACTTCTTGAGAAGATCTCTTGTGTATTTAGCTTGATTAATGAAGATCCCATCTATTGATTGCTTGATTTGAAGTCCAAGTAAGAAATTTAATTCTCCCATTAAGCTCATTTCAAATTCTTGTTGCATGCACTTGGAAAATTCCTCACACATAGAGACATTAGTAGCACCCAATATAATATCATCAACATAGATTTGAACAATTAATAAATCATCATTTTTTGTTTTAACAAAAAGAGTAGTATCAACTTTTTTCATTTCGAAACCATTATCAATGAGAAATTTGCTCAATCTATCATACCATGCTCTTGGTGCTTGTTTCAAGCCATAAAGTGCCTTTTTAACTTTGAAAACATGGTTTGAATCTAGCAACCGGTGCAAAGGTTTCCTCATAATCAATACCTTCTTCTTGATTGTATCCTTTGAGCAACAAGTCTAGCTTTGTTTCTAATATGTGCCTTTTCTCTACTTTATTTCTAAAAATCCATTTGTGTCTATAATGAATGATTTTTTAGTCTAGGTACTAATTCCCAACTTATTTCTCTCAATGATTCATTCTTCTTGCATAGCTAAATCCAACTTGTCCTCATTTTCGGCTTCTTTAAAAGATTTTGGTTCAAATTGAAGACAAAAGCAAAATGATTACAAAAGTTCTTAAAATAAGATCTAGTTTTCATACCTTGTGATGGTTCACCAATAATGAGATCTTTAGGGTGAGCTTTTGCATACCTCCATTCCTTTGGTAATTCTTGGGAAGAATCATTTACTTCCTCAAGCTTTTCTTGTTAAAGTTGTAATTCATCTTGGCTCTTTTCATCAAGCGTTGATTCCTTGATTTGCCTTTCTACCTCAACAATATCATCATCTAAACTCTTTGAAGAAATCACATTAGTTTCATCAAATTCAACATGCATAGATTCTTCAACAGTAAGAGTCTTTTTGTTAAAAACTCTATATCTTACTATGGTTGGAGTAGCCAACAAAAATTCCAACTCGGCTTTTGTCATCAAATTTTTCCAAGGTATCTTAGTATTTAAAATAAAACATTTACATCCAAAAACTTTAAAAAATCCAATTTTGGGTTTTCTTCCTTTCCAAAGTTCATAAGGAGTTTTCTTTATTAAAGCTCTAATATTGACTCTATTGATTATAAAGCAGCGGTATTAACGGCTTCGGCCCAAAAATATTTTGGTAAATTATTTTCAAGTAACATGGTCCTAGCCATTTCTTGAATAGTCCTATTTTTCCTTTCAACAACACCATTTTGTTGTGGAGTTCTAGTGAGGAAAAATTATGCTCAAAACCATTTTCATCACAAAGATTTTCAAATGCAACATTGTCTACTTCACCACCATGATCACTCCTAATGGACACAATAGAATCTCCTTTTTGATTTTGGACTCTTTTTGCAAATTTTGAAAAAAGCTTGTATGGCCTCATTTTTAGTTTTCAAGAATAATACCCAAGTGAATCTTGAATAATCATCCACAATAACAAAACCATAATACTTTCCACCAAGGCTTTGAGTTCTTGATGGTCCAAATAAATCCAAATGAAGTAATTGTAGAGGTTTATTTGTTGAAATAAATTTCTTTTTGTTTAAAAGAAGTTCTCACTTGTTTTCCAAATTGACAAGCATCACAAATCTTATCCTTTTTAAATTTTATTTTTGTAAGACCATCAACTAAATCATTTTTATAAATTTTTTAAATTGTGTCCATGCTAGCATGACCTAGCCTTCCATGCCATAACCAAGCATCATGATTAACAATGAAACATTTTTCTACATGATCATTAACATCAATATCAATTGTATAAATATTATCACATCTATTACCAACACATAATGTCTTATTGTTACTAACATCCTTAATCACACATCTATTAGGCTCAAAAGCAACAAAATATCCCTTATCACATAATTGACTAATGCTAATCAAATCATGTTTCAAACCATGAACAAGCAAAACATCTTTAATAATAGGTGAAGAAGGGTTACCAATATCACCATGTCCGATTACCCTTCCTTTTGGCATTATCACCGAAGGTCACATATCCTCCTTTCTTCATGATTAATCTTGAAAATTTGGAGGCATATCCGGTCATATGCCTTGAGCATCCACTATCTAAGTACCACTTGTGTTTGCCACTTTGTCTCTACAATCAACATTCAAGTAGTAACTTTTTGGTACCCAAAAGTTCTTGGGTCCTTGGGGGTTAGTTATGGTACTTTTTGGAACCCATATTTGTTTCAAATTAGGATTTCTCTTAATATAGCAAGAATGCACTTTGTGTCCTTTTCTTTCACAATAAGTACATGAATGATTAGGATTATTCCTAGAAGATGCATGGGCAAAATAATTTTTAAAATACTTTTGATTTTTATGAGTTTTATATCCTAAACCTCTTTTATCAAAAACACACCTTTGGTTTTGTAACATAGAATTCAAATTGTTTGTGCTTTTTGTAAAATTATCAACAATATTTCTTAAGTCATTATTTTCCTTTTTCAAAATAGCATTTTGTTTCTCCAATTTATCAAAATCCTTTTGTTTTAAAATGTCATTTTCAGTTTTTAATAAATGTATTTGACTTTCCAAACTTTCAAAATCTTTTTGCTTTAAATTTTCATTTTCATTTTCTAAAGCTTCATTTATTTCTACCACCTCTTCTAATTGAGATAACATGATTTTTGGACTTCTTTTTGAAAGCTTATTTTTGAATTTTGCCTTATCAACTTGCCACATGTAAATTTTGGAATGCTTCAAGTAATTCATCATATGAAGTTTAGGATCATAGTTTGGAAACTTACCTCATCTTCACTTAAAGGCCATGAAGCCATGTTTGCCCTTCCGCATCTTCTTCTTCGGTGGAGCTAGCTTCAACTATCATCCAATTTGGTGTGCTTTCATTGCTTTGGATTTCTTGTTTTGACTCTTGAAGTAAGGACAATCCATCTTTACATGTCCCGGTTTCTTGCACTCATAGCAAATGACTTGATCATTTTTCTTATCTTTCTTTGAGCTTTGCCCTTTGTACTCCCTTCTAGAATTCTTCTTGAATCCTTGGTTTCTTCTAATCATCCTTTTTAGTTTTCTTGTGATGAATGCAAGATCTTCATCGTCTCCTTCATCGTCGGACTCATCATCTTCTTTTGTTGAAGATTTGAAAGCGATATTTTTCTTTTTCTTAAAATCTTCTTCATTCTCCTTCAAGGTGATTTCATGAGTCATGAGAGAACCCATAAGTTCTTCTAATGGTAGTTTGGTGAGGTCCTTTGCTTCTTTAATTGCCGTCACCTTTGGCTCCCAAGATTTTGGTAGACACCTAAGAATCTTTCTCACCATTTCAACATTAGAATAAGATTTACCAAGAGATTTCAAACTATTAATAATATCCGTAAATCTAGTAAACATTTCAGAAATTGATTCATCCGATTTCATCTTAAAAAGCTCATAACTATGAACTAGCATACTATTTTTGGATTCTTTAACTTGACTAGTTCCTTCATGAGTTACTTCAAGTGTGTGCCATATTTCTTGTGCCGTAGAACAAGTAGATATTCTATTAAACTCATTTCTATCTAGAGCACAATACAACACATTCATAGCTTTAGCATTCAAACTCAATTTCTTTTTATCATCTTCACTAAACTCTTTAGGTTCTTTAAGCATGCATTCCCCATTTTCAATTTTGGTAGTAACAAAAGGTCCTTCCAAAACAATAGACCACAAATCATAATCAAAAGATTTCAAGAAAATACTCATTCTAGTTTTCCAATAAGAGTAATCACTTCCATTAAAAAATGGAGGTCTAGAGATAGAAAGTCCCTCAACATATGAAGTTGAATTAAAAGTTGCCATAGCTCAAAATCGATTAAGATTAAAAAAAATGAGCAACCTTGCTCTGATACCACTTGTTGACCCGGGGGGGGGTTAAAAAAAAAAAAATTAAAAATTTTGGCCCCCAACCCAGAGGGGGGGTGAATTGGGTTTTTATTTATCAAAACGGATTTAGAAACTTTTTCTGAAAGATCAAAATTATTTAACTCTTTCTTTGAGAATAAAGGTGAAGAAGATGAAAATAGAATGCAATCAAGAGAATAGCAATAAAGAACAATCACAAGTGCAGTAAATGTAAAGAGGATAGGGATAGAAAGAGTGCAAACTCAATTTACGTGGTTCGGCAAACCTTGCCTACGTCCACGGGCTCCTAGCTCCACGAGCTAAGCTTTCCACTAAGTTGTAGAAATCTTTACAACTTGCTTGATGAGCAACCTCACCAAGACTTTTCTTCCAACTCTTGATAACACCACACCAAGAGTTCTTCTTGATGAACAACCTCACCAAGGCAACTTCCTTCAACACTTGATAACACCACACCAAGAGTTCTTCTTGATGAACAACCTCACCAAGGCAACTTCCTTCAACTCTTGATAACACCACACCAAGAGTTCTTCTTTGATGAACAACCTCACCAAGGAAACTTTCTTCAACTCTTGATAACACACAACAAGAGTTCTCTCAAGGATAACTATTATCCTTTACAAGAATATCTCACTCTCACCACAATACAAGAACAAGGTTAATTTTTACAACAAAAGTCCAACTCTCTTCAAGAGTAGATAAAGAATATAAAAGCTCTCTAGACTTGATATTTCTCTTGCTTTTTGCTTGATAAAATGCTTCTCTTGCACTCCTTGAATGCATGGGAGAATCGCTCCTTTTATAGGCAAATGAGATGAACTTAATCAAGTGAAGACACCAACTCCAAATTTTCTGCCCACCATAAAAACTGTACCCTTGTCTTCCATTTTTGTCAATGTTCCGTTTGAAATTTGAAAATATAAAAAACATAAAAGATTTGCACATTTGAATAATCTTTCCAACGCATTAAGAATCAAGTCATTTGGATATCTGTAGCTCAAGATATGTCCAAAACACCATTCGGTACTCATGTGACTTGATTTTTCTTTCTTGTGTCAGTCCACCAAATTGAATGATAATTCTGTCAGCCTTCCGTTTGAAATTTTAATTTCTTCAAAACATGAAAGATCTGCATATTTGAATAATATTTCCAAAACATTAAGAATCAAAGTATTTGGATATCTCTATCTTAAGATATGGCCAAAACACCATTCGGTGCTCATGTGAGTTGATTTTTCTTCTTTGTGTCAGTCCACCAAATTGCATGTCAATTATGTCGGCTTCTGTTTGAAATTTGAATTTTCTCAAAACATATGAAATGTTCTTCATTAAGTTATCTTTCCAATGCCGCAAGAATCAAGTCATTTTGATTTTTCTAGCTCAAGATATGTCCAAAGGAGTATTCGGTGCTCATGTCAGCTGCTTTCATTTGTCTTTCAACTTGCATGATGATTTGGACAACCTTGCACTTGAAATTTGAATTTCATTAAAACATATGAAATGTTATAATTGAGTAAGCTTTCCAAAGGCTCAAGAATCACATCGTTTGGATATTTGTAGAGATATATATGACCAATTGATTGAACATTGCTCATGTGTCACATTCCTTGAGTCAATTCTTGTTCTTAAACTTTGGTGCCTTTAACATGTAGTCTTCTCCTTAGCTTCAACACTTCATTTTAATAAGCCTCTTCTTGATTTTTAAAATTATTTCAATGATCTTACTCTTGCACATAAATAAACATGTTAGTAAATCTCAATTAATCAATGTGTATTGTTATCATCAAAATTATCATGTAGCCTTAGGGCTAACAGCTTCTTCCTATGAGGAAGTTTATAAATAATAACTAATGAAAAACAACGGCTTTTTGGCCCTTTTGCTTGTTTTCCACAGTAATGATATTTATGCATTGGATTCAATCAGAAGGTCCCAACCAATACTAAAACTATGAGACATTTCCAAAAGGTGAAAATCCAAAAATTACATTTTGGTTAATTATTTAATGTTATAGAAGATCTATATATATATACACACATATATTATATATTTAACACAATTTTTTGACACAATTTTTTAGCTATTGATATCACAAAATCCAATTGTTGAGATTCAAAGTCAACAAAATGCATTTAATACTGTCAACTCATCAATCATCTTAACCATTGGATTCTGTTGATCAATGGCTAGAAATTGTATCTAATTTTGTGTCAAAATATCTCAACCCGTATATATACATATCTATATTTAACATAAAAAAAGTTTTATTAGGATAGTAATAAACATTTAGGATACATAATATATTTTTGTTGCATCATATTATGTTATAGGAGAAATATAATTGACATAATAACATTATCTAAAAGTAATGATTAATTAACCATTATATCATGAGCAATACTATTTTTATAAATTTTTTATACGAACTCACTCATACAAACTGATAGGATATGATGTGATTGAATGAATAAATGTAATAATAAATAATATTAATTAAAATGGATGATATGATGTAACCATGCAATGATGCTATATCAGTTTCTATATGTGAGTTTGTATAAATAGTTTATAAGAGTAGTATCACTCCTAAATCATATATGTTACGTTCTTTTTTCAATATGTTATGCCACAAAGGAATGCTATGTTATAGGCTTTGATAACATTTTTGAGCTAGGAAATATTGGATACCATAATGTATTGCATTTTTTTTTCTTTTTTGCAAGGTTCGCTACAACGAAGGTCCGAGTCAGGATTTGATAAGTGGGGGTCATGGTGAGAGATAAATATTAGGAAAGAAGGTCAAAATAAAAAATAATTAATAGGGTGCCAAATGAGAAAAATGTGAATATATAGACTAAATGAAAGATTACTTAATTTTTTTTTTTCATATTACTTACAATTTCTTTTTTGATTCACCATTGACTAAATTAAAAAGGTTATTCTCGCAACTACCTCTTTTATTTTTTTAATTTTATTTTACGGAATAAGTTTAACTATAGTTTCATATCCAATGACTAGTACTTTCATGCCTAATGAGTAGCACAACTCAATAGTATCAAAACATTATAAAGAAAAATTTTCAATAATTTTCCTTGTATTATATTATGTTACAGGGGATATGTTATATATGTAAAGTACATGAAACCTTATTTAATTTAGGAAACTAAGTCTTATTAGAATTAGGAAATATATAGAACCAATCAAGAATGGCTCAAAGCAATAATAATGAAAGAAGCAGAAAATACATTAATTGAAAAGGGGATCTTAAAGCAAAGAAGAAATTAAATGTAGGAAAAATTGAAAAAATAGATAAAATTAGGGTCCTTTAGTGAAATTTAAACACATCCTGAAATATTTTCATGCTATAGACACTTTCTTCAAAAAATAACTAAAATGCCCTTAATAGTTCAATTTATTTCGAAACTCATCATTTCCCTCTTCCCTCCACTTACCTATTCATATTTCCATGCCTATCTGTTGTTGTCGCGCTTCGAATACACCTTGACACTGTTCGAAACGCAATCCAAAACGCAGCAAGAGCAACAAGGAATGACCATCCTCTGAGGATAGAACCAAGAGGAACGAGGAGAGAAGCAAAAAGCATTCGGTTTGGGTAAGTTATGAAGTCTTTTTTTTTTTTTTTGCTTGTTTTCTTGATCGTTTGAAGTGATATTTGCCTTGTGAAGAATGAAAATAACGTTTACATTAGGCATAACCCGAAGGAATAGAGATGTATATAGAAAATTTACACATTTGAAATAATTAGGGATTTGGACTAGATTTAGGGATTTTAAATTTGGGATTTGAGTTTCGGATCAATTTTCGTACTTATTATGTGTTTGTGGGCCTAAATGAAGTGTTATTAGGTCGATTTTTTTGGTTTCATGTGTTTGAAAATGGAGAAAACCGATGCGTTTCGTCGTGACAAAGACAATGGCAAGTGTCGATCTTCGCTTAACACTCCACATAACGTGCCGAGTCCTGTCGGATGCACGAATCGACATTTGCCATCAGAGCATTTTCTAAGACATCGAGTGTTGATTTCATGGAAACTGACATCTCGATGTCTTGAATGATGTCTCTGACACTCAACATCTTTGTAATTGGGAATGTCGAGTGTCGGTTTTATGTAAAATATCCTGATGGCAAGTGTCGGTTCATCCATCCAATAGGACTCGACATGTTTCTTCGATGAACCTATTCTCACTTTCATAAAGTGTCAGTTTCAGTATCGGTTTCTACGATGAACCGACATTCGATGAAAGTGAAAACAATGATGTCAAGTGTCAGATACATGAATCGAAGAGTTTACAATGTCGGATTCTAAATCTGACACTCGACCAGGCCGACATCTGACACAGTCGTATTGTCAGATGTTGGACCTAGCGTATGTCGGTTGGAGGAATCTAACAAAAGTTTCATCTATTTCTGTGATCAAGCTCTATCGAGCGCATCATGTGCCTTGAGGATGTTGGATCCGTGCCATTTGTTGGATACGTACTTCGGGGGCGAGGAGATGGAGCTCATGGATTTCTATTCGATACTTCAGGCATTAAATTTGTTAGATATGCCAAACGAGGATGTTGTAAAGTTGGCTTTGTATTTCGTGCTCGAGCGGTTTTTCATGGGAAGGGATCAACGCTAATATGTCTCCCGTAAGTAGTTGAATTTTGTCAACACATGGGATAGTTTTAACAATTATCCATGGGATTCGGTGTCTTATGATAATACACTTAAAGGAATGAAAAAAGCTTTGGATAGGAGGTTGGAAAACTACAAGAAGCAAGCCAAAGCGAAGAAGAAGAAGACGACAGGAAAAGGGAAGCAATCGGAGAGAAATAACTTAGAAAGGTGCCCCTACGCTATTCAGGTACATACTGAAAAACAAATGTTGGACGTGTTTATTAGTTTCTTTGAGTTACAATTTTAAATACCTATTGTCACTAAAAAAACCTTTATGTTATTAAGGTTTGGTTGTATGAGGTCGTGTCGTACATTGGTGAGACATATGGGCAAGCGAACGGGGAGTTTGCGAAGAGGATACCGCGCTTGTGGAAATGGGAGACAAAAAAGACCCTATCAGAGGACATCGTCAAACGTGATGTCATGTTGGTTAGGAGGCGGGTATGCAAGGTTCCCCCTGTTTTTTTCTCTGTTTTTGGTCACAGCGAATCACTGTTTAATTTGATGGCTTATTTGTTAATGCAGGCTCGTCCACTCATCGTTTTAGAGCCATCTGAGGCGGAGCATTGGACATATTGGTATATTAGGCTTGCTGCAGTAGTTGAGATCCCAAGAGGTAGTAGCATAGGCGATATCTGTGGAAGCTTCTTTATTGCCCGATGAGAGGATTGAGCCACTTCCGACAGGGGATCCATCAGCTCCACCTCTTACTGGTCAAAGTTCTCCTATTAGACCTGCGGTGGGGCCAGTCAGCGACATAGCTAGTCCTGCAGATAAGCGTGTGCGATCTCCATTGCCTGCTTCCCCCGTTAGTGCTACACCTCTAGCAAACAAGAGTCACAATCATGCGGATCCATCCGAAACTCATCCCACTGGACAAAGTCATATACATAGACAAAAGCACATATTTGAAAGTTATTCATTTGAACTAGTCTCCGACGGAATAAAATAAATAGACTACATCGGTTAGAGCAAAGAAATAATATTACATACAAAAAAAAACCAGTTGCGTACATTTGGCAGACATCATCCCCTGTCATGAAGTGGAATGGGTTTCGGCAAGTCTGACGATTGTGCCTGGCACTTCCACACCGCCCATAATTTTGAGACAAGCTAGACTCACCGATGGAAGGGATTTGATTCCTCTGAGGACGACCGACCGGTCTCCTCATGACTGGCGATAGAACAACTCTGTTGCGTACCTCCTCAGGAACCATCCAATCCTCACTATCTCCAGCAGGAACAACTGGCATAACATATGCATGTAGAAATGTTTCAGTTGTGTACCAATGGGCACAAAACTCATGGTACATCAAAAGGTTCATACGTTTGCAAACAGCTAATACATGTGCACACAGAAGCTGGTCAAGATCAAACACCCTACACATGCAAGTCTAAGCGTGCATGTCAACGATGTTGATGCGGTCGTTGCCTCTTACCTCGTACATAGTAAGAGAGATACCACTAACCCTCATACGTTCACCCTCTTTCAAACACTCCTCCATCAACTTGTTAACCCACGGTGAGAGATGTAATTTTGAGTTAGCAAATAACTCTCGACGCTCGTAGAACCATTGCTGCAAGTTCGCTCGGTAATAATATGCTAACAATGTAACCGGAAGGAATCTCACATCCCACAAGCAGCTATTCATCGACTCAGCAATATTGGTTGTCATGATGCTATATCGTCGACCATGAAACTGTGAACATTCCCATATATCAACTTCGATCTCTTGAAGATAAATTACTGTTGTACGCATATAAGATTCAACTTGCCGCATATGATAGTTAAAATCAGCACAGTGATATGTCCTTGCAGCTCGGGAGTATATATCCAACAAAGTCTTATCCTTGAGCGTTGCCTTCAAGTTGCCCTTCAGATAATGAGTGCACAATCCATGCAATGCATAAGGAAAAACTTCTACAATAGCTCGTTCAATGCTACGATGACGGTCAGAAATGAAAAAAAGATCTCGGATATTTCATACTACATGATCATACAACTGTCCATGAAACAGTTCCACGACTCATCATTTTTAGAATGCCCAACCCCAAATGCCAATGGGTATATTTGTTTATTTCCATCCATACAAGAAGTAAAAAATAATGTACCTCTATATTTCCTTTTTAGAAAAGATCCATCAACTACGATAACTGGCCTGATTGGCGATGCAAATCCAGCAATAGGGGCATCCATACTCATGAAAAAGTATCTAAAATGGTTGTTGTCATCAGTTTCTAAATTCGTTTTGGTCTCCGAGTCACTTTCTCAATCATATACATGTATTGGGGGAGTAGTGTGAATGATTCCTCTTATGAGATCCGTGAAGTTCTTGCAAAGCTGCCTCCTTTGCCCTCCATGCCTTCTTGTATATGATATTAACACCCAATGACTCCTGAACATCAAACATAATATCCTTCGGACGATATATTCTCAATGCCTCAATGAATTAGCTCTTAATATGTTTGCCAATGACATGTGCAGTTGCCTGTTTGTGATTTGGGTGAAGTCCAACTCTGGAACAAGTGTGATGGTTCTTATACTTTTTCACTTGGAAGAAATGTGAATCAGCTACCTTTGTAGCACGTAAACGCCATTTACAAGATTCAACACGACATACAACCTCAAACCTTGTTGCGTTGGAGTTCCTCACCTTGAATTGAAAGTTGCATCTTAATGCCAAATCTGATAACTTCTCACGAAGCTCGGTTTTGCTGTTAAACATCTGCCCAACTGTAACCTCAATCCCATCAACTGCAAACAATGGAGCATCATCGCCAACTACGGATGATGAATGCACAATAGGCAGCATCCACCTAAATGTGTTAGCCCGACGGTTGTCGTTTTCAGAGCCCAAAATAGCTTCTTCGTGTATAGAATTTGCATCCATTCTTAGCTCATTATTCGACACCGGATCTTGTTGATGTCTGTATAGTGGAGGCGTAGGTGTGGAGTGAATTGGAGAAGGATGGTAAATGGCACATCCTGGTTCACATCATTCAAGATCTCCTTCTATTCATCATTATCAAAAATGTGAACCGTCTACATCCTGCCCATCAACAATAAAATCATTCAAACTCTTACCCAAATCTTCAATACGAGCAGTGCAATCATCATTCTCATCGTTACCATGCTCACTAACATCATCACTACCATCATCATAATCTTCATCACCACCATCGTCATCATTAACATCATCACTAGCATTATTAACATCAATATTGCCTAAACTCTCAAACCCTCTAATGCTATTGGGATGACGTACTAATCTCGATGGCATCGACGGAGGCATCCCTTCCTCATTTTCATCTAACACCCCAACTGACTCATGCCCTGCATGTCCTAAATATTGCTCAAACTCAATGCCAACGTCATCATTCGATTGTGGTTGTGCACAAACAAGAGTGGACTCACTTAATTGGTTGCTTCCACTTGCTGAGCGAAACAAAGAAGGATGAGAAGAACTTTGTCGCCTTCGAACTGTATCGAATCCTGACCTCTGTCTTTGCTTCTCCCTATCTTCGACTTTGATAATTAATGGTGTATATGACTGTTGGTCCTCCAAACAATGTTGTATAAAAAGAAACATCTTTGTCAGTCTCAATAGGAGTCGGCAATGGCGGAACACCCTTAAAAGCAAATTGAACCTTTAAACTTATGTTATGCTTACGAAGATCCCAACCCATTTCAGTACTAATACAGTCAACCGAATTATTATAGGTAGCACACCTATGAATTATCAATGGCTTGGCCCTCCCACCAGTGTACAAATAACCACCATTCTCTTGCATAATCCAATAACCATTGTATAGAATTAGTATGTGTAAAGTTTCCATATCCTGCATAATAGAGACATATCATATAAGGTCCGTGGACAAAAAATCATTACGAAATTGCTTCAATAGGTCACAAAAACAACAATTCTGCCCAAACACTCGACATATTTCGACGATCGACACTCGACGCACCACACTCGATACACAAACTCGACTAAATACACATCTGACAATCAACGCAGTCGACACTCCACTCAACGCACTAACTCGACACTCAACCGTAGACTCGACACAATCCCTCGACACTTGACATGACCCCTCGCATATCGAGAGTCTGTCTTATATATCTGACATATCGAGCGATGTCGCTCAACAAATCGTGTCTTCTTCCCCGTCGACTACAATACCAGATTTGCTCTACGATTTGCAATTTTCAGCAAATTTTGATAAAAACTGAACTATCTCTAAGCTTAGTTCACGTACATATCCCTATTTTAAGCTACATAATGTGGTTGACAACTACAAAAACAAGAAATAATGAAAACATTACAACCTACTTCAACATTCTTGCACCATTTAGAGAGAGATTACGGAGAGTTTGTCTTATCTTGTTGCTCAGCTTCAATTCTAAGATTAAACAATGAGATGAAATGAAACAAAGGTGTTGAAGAGTGTTTCGGACAGTGGAGGAAGGAGTGACGATGCTTCTTTCTTCTTCCTTTTCAACAATGAATTATTAAGGGTATTTTAGTTATTTTTTAAAGAAAGTGTCTATGACATGAAAATATTTTAGGATGTGTCTAAATTTCACTAAAAGCCCTAATTTTATCTATTTTTTCAATTTTCCCGTAAATGTAAGGGCCCAAAGCTAATCATGTATGTAACCTTATACCTATTCATTCGAGACTTTGGGTAGTATTGCTGCAATGTTTACTTAACTAGTTTGTGAATACTGAGGGTGGCAAATGGCCATATGCATGCTACCATGTGCAATAATGAGCCATTATTAGTAACAAAATTCACAATCATTTCACTCACTTGCCTCGGCTTCTTGACCTCACTTACTCCCCAACTTTAAACCATTATATCAACATATAAAACCTCATACATATAATTCCGTTCAAACTGGCTTCCTTCCTTTAAAATTCTTGTTTGCATTCAAATTAAGAGTTAGCTACTCTGGAAATTAATTCGATCAGCTCTATGTTACAGGTTTTGGAGCTAAAGGTACGCTTGCACTGCAAGGCCTGTGAGAAAGCAGTACGCCAAATATTACGTAAGCACACGAGACAAAATATTATTATGCATTAAACGATATGCTCCCATATAGTATTATATTATTTACTTCGGAGACACAGCCTGTCACGATTTTATTATTCATATTTTTGTTATAGCTATGACAATGTGTCTTCCTTAATGAAATGAAAGGAAGAATATTATGTAGATTAGGGTCTTCACTTACATAAGAAAATATTATAATCACTTAGAAATGATTTTATTAACTTCGCTTCTATTGGTAAGCACCTTGTTGGTTCAGTTTACTGATTTTGTTAACAGGTGTGAAGTGTGTGGAAATGGACTTAGCATCAAACGACATCAAATTGCTGGAGTATATGGATCACAGAATTGTTGTTAAAGCTATTCAGAGAACGGGAAGACAAGTGGTGGTGGTATCGTCAAGTTGTGTAGAGGGGCAGAATCCAAGGCTGCGTGGTGGTTTCCGATGCATCATTCCAAGATGGGGTACTTGTAAAAATAATTAGAAATATAGTGCTGTGGCTGTATAACTTAATTTGATTTCTAATAAGAATATTGTTTCTTACAAAATTTACAATACGATGATAACCTGATATGGTGAGTGATATATGGCAATGGTTTATATAAAAAGAAGAGTAGTTCTATTTTGCGCCTATTTAATCAACTCTTAGCTTCCAATTCCTAAATTAAACAGGTTAAAATTGTTATAAGATGTTAATGATAGGGGTGAGGTTATTTGCATTCAAAAAAGTTACTTTGAACGCTCAAATTTTAATAGCCTCAACCTAAAAATAGTTAGTAACCTAATAATTTTCTTATTTACAATTCTTTGAATTTTAGTTGTTTAAAAAATGAGTTGATATTACTTTTGAAGGCTATTATTGGATTAAAAAGGGTGTTTAGAGTAGTAATTTATTTTTCAAAATTTGTTAATTGGTGGTGTATAAGAAAATTAGGTGTCTAGAATTTTTTAAGTAATGCTACATCTACAACTCATTTGCAACCAACATTTTATGCAACCTGAATTGACAAAATATCATTGAATGGATAAAAAATGAAAATAAACTAAAGAGATTAAATGTAATTATCCATCCAGGGCAATGCTACAGCTACAACGAACTACTTACAATCTGAGTTGGCAAAAATTCACTGAAGGAAAAAAATGAAAAATGAAAATTATATGTCAAGTAGAATTTTGCCAACTCAGGTTGTAAGATTTGATTGTAGATGTAATATTATTCATCCATCTAATAATATTTTGTGAACTTATGTTGTAGAAAGAGTTGGTTATAAATGTGTTGTAGGTCTAGTATTATTCAAATTTTTATGGGTGTAACTAGCCCCAACCTAATAATAATTAGTAACTTCCTCTTTTCTTAAATATTACAATGAAATTAAGAATCAATGAAATTAGTTCATATTTTTTTATTCAATTCAAGGAAAGGGCTTTCGTTTCATTTAAATATATTAACGAACATAAAAGAATAGCTTTCAAAAAGTAACATGTAATTTGTGTAGATGAGATCATGAGAGTGATAAAAGGATAGAGTAATTGTAGCTATGAATAAGGAAAGTAATTTGTGTTTGCGTGTTGTGTTCGTTTCGTGTTAGGATATAAACTAGTAAAATTTCGGCTAACATAGATACGATCCATTTAATTATTCATGTCAACACTTGAAATATGGATACAACCTATTTAATAAATATGTCACACGTTTGCTAAATATGTTGTAACTACATCACATTAAGTCACATAAACTACTTTGTTATTTAACACATAGATGCTTAACCAACCATATTGTATGTATTTGTATTAATTAAAAGTATTCACTAATATGAATAACTATTAATATAAAAAAACAATTAAAATAATTTGAATTTACTATTAAATAGGTTAATTGTTTCTTAATTATTTGTACATGATACGATATGCTTAACTATTCATATCATTAAACGGGTTAACGTATTGAACACCAAAAATACAAATCTGACATATTGTATCGAGCATCCTAATACTAACACAACCCATTTAATAATCGTGTCAACGCTAATCCATTAACTCTATGTTGTATTCATGTGGGGGAAGATGTGAATATAGAATCAATACTTATTAAAGCTCTTAATGCTTCAAACTCAGATACATGAGCAATGAGCAGTAGGCCTATTTATGGGTAGATTTCGCCAACCAAGCCACCTCCACAACCAATTAAATTACATCCAAGAAAAGCAAAATGAGTTTGAATACTATCAAGAGGAACAATTCCTTTCTTTGTTCTTAGCTTATTTGAAAAGTCTATTGGAGTATCATCCGGCTTGCAACTAAGCATCCCAATCTCCTTTAGTGAGTGTAGAACGTAGTTACGTTGTGAAACTAAAATACCCTTCCTTGAATAAGCCACCTTCATAACTAGAAAGTATCTAAGATTTCCTTAATCTTTGATCTCAAATTTAGTCGCAAGAAACTCTTAAGCTTGCAAATTTTTTCTTTATAGTTCCTAATAAAAAGAATATCATCAACATACCTTCAATTGAATGCTTGAGAAAGAGAGTATGATCAGTTTAGCACTGTGAATATCTGTAATTCTTAACTACCTCTGTGAACCTATCAAACCATGCTCATGAAGACTGCTTAAGGCCATATAATGACTTCCTGATCTTCCAAACCTTATTAACTGTTGCTTGTGTTTCCAAACCTTGAGGAATTTCCATGTGGGCCTCCTCATCTAGATCACCATTCAGGAATGAATTCTTGACATCTAATTGATAGTGAGGCCACTTTAAGTTGGCTGCCAATGAAATTAAAACCTCAATTGTATTGAGTTTAGCAACGAGAGCAAATATCTTCTGATAATCAATTCCATAAGTCTGAGTAAATCCATTTGCAACCAGGCGTGCTTTAAACCTATCCACGCTTCCATATGCCTTATGTTTCACAATGAAGAGCCATTCACATCCCACGGGATTCTTTCCTCTGGGTAAATCTGAAATCTCCCGTGTTCCATTTTTCTCCAATGCCCGAATCTCTTCCCAGATAGTAGTTCTCCATTTGGGCACTTTAAAAGCTTCTTGTATGTTATTTGGAATCAATTTGATCAAGTTTTGTAATAAAACTTTGAAAACTATGCGAAAGTCCTCCATAAGAAATAAAATTATAAATGGAAAATTTTGTACAAATCTGACTCCTTTCCTTAAGGCAAGAGGTATATCAAGATCACTATTAGAGCACTCATTCTGTACAAGCTTAAAACTAGTGTCACATAGAGGAATTTCACTAGGTGTAGGACCTGGTTTAGAACCCTGGTCTTGCTTTAAAGGTGTTTGCAACTCTATTCCTTCTTAAGTCTTCTTGTGTTTTTCCCAGATTAAACATTTAACTCGTTCTTGTTAGTAGGTTGTGAGGCACTTGTATGACTGGGAGAAGAAACATGGGATTGAGAATGAAGTGGCTTGGATTGAATAGGAACATGCTCGAATTGAAGTGGTACATATTAGGGAATGGTGGAAAAGGAATCAATAATTGAATCAATTGTTTTAGCCTCCCTAAACTAGTATTATTGTATAGTATTCTCTCCCTAAATATCAAGTTTGGGATAGTAAGGTCGACGTTCAAAAAAGGTCACATCCATGGAGGTAAAGAATTTTTGTGTTATAGGAGAGTAGCATTTATATC